>JAYMFT010210155.1:0-11522 GCA_038088735.1 Panulirus argus
TGTGTGTGTGTGTGTGTGTTTGTGTGTGTGTGTCAAAACAACCATTCAATACTTTTTTCTTAACGATAAATTGAAAAAACATGAATTCATTACACAAACTAATTCATTTGCATAAAAGAATAAATAACATTAATACGACGGCTGGAATACCCATACAGAAAAATAACGTATATGTATCACTCTAATTCCGACTTCCAGTGGCATTAAATTATTAAAAAAAAAAAAATCATTATAACAGGAAAATTAGCAAAATTAAAGAAAACGTGACATCCTGTCTCCAAAGTATCCATCTTCATAAAGGCTTTTCTGCACGGAGCAGAGGAAAGAAAAAACCTGCTGATCATATCATTAATGTCTTGAGCACCGGTGTATAATGGCCTTTCACATATCACTTGATGCAGCGTCCAAAATAAAAGCACTTAAAAAGCCAAAGTTTATGTTCTAGATCTGCACAGAGGTGGTAAGAATAGCCTACCTACTGGATTCTGACTCCCATTCTCTTCTGGTCTTATTGCAATGAGCGAATGGCATTCGTGTGACATCAATAAACCTGCAGCTTGCGAGACCCGAGGATTATACTAGGATTATCATTCACTGGCAACAGGGTTAGGGAGGAGGAGATAATCCCTTCCCTATCCAATAATCGTATCAGGTTAAATCATCCTTTTATAGTCAATGATGATCATTTGCCTAGATGAAAACACCTTACTTTGATAATCTGCCAGTGACATCAAAACAACTAATTGTCTTAACCACGCAATTAAGCCTTGTACATCTCAACCATCGTCATTTTACCTTGAAATCATAACTGATCATCGAAACACACACACACACACACACACACACACACACACACACACACAGACATGTTTTTCACTTTCTCAAAAATTTGTAAATACTTTCCCTGTTTGTTTTTCCCAGTTTCTCATCTCCCTCTATATTTCAATTAGGGCCCGGCCTTGATGTGGACTTTTGTCCGTGACTGGAGCCTTCAACATAAAAAAGAAAAAAAAAAATGGTCGGAAGCGTCGCTCTCCCCCACAGCTGACGTAGCAAGTCATCCCGAGGATTACTGGATGTGATCTCATGAACTGTGATCATATTTTGATCGCTAATGTGTCCCCAGTTATCCGGAACTGCTTTATATAATCACGGCAGTGAACCAGTGCCTCTTCGATAAAAGGAACCGCCTTCAGAATTGATTTTTTATGAAGAAAAGGAAAAACAATTTTCGACATAATTTCTTCCATGACTTATTTTTATTCTCCTGGAAGGCAGAAAGAGAGGCGAAGACAGACTTGCTGTCGTGTCAGCCGGAGGGGAGCCACAACTGTGGGGGAGGGGAGGAAGGGTCATGAGACCGGAACGCGCCCAAGGACGGGGGAAGATTTGTTGAGGTCACCTCTCTTCTTGGCCGAGAACCAGAGAGATCCTGCACTAGGAGGAGGAGGGGTCGACGCGTTTGCTTCCTGCACAGAAGTTTCTGTCCTTTGACCTGACGGACGTCGGATGACCCACGCAGATGGAGGTCATGCCTGACGGTTCCCGTAATTACTTAACCTTTCGGGTCGGTGTTTTGATTGGCACGTTGTATTCTGAATTACGTCAAAGTAACGTGGATGCGTTTACGACTTTGGGGAACGTTTTCTAGCTCAGGAAGGCCATAAAAGATCTTCGCACGTTTTTTGGCTCTGCAGTAGGGTCATACGAGACCTTCAGATGTTTTCTAGCTGCTCAGCAAGGTGATGTATGACTATCGAACGTTTTCTAGCTTCCCAATAAATTAATATCAGACCTTCAAACGTTTTATAGCTAATCAGTAAAGCAATATCAGACCGTCCAACGTTTTCTAACATGGCAGTGAGGTAATGTAAGACCTTCCCACGTTTTCTGGCTTCTCAGTAAAGCAACACAAGACCTTCAAACATTTTCTAACATGGCAGTAAGGTAATATAAGACCTTCACAACGTTTTCTAGCCAAGCATTACGTCTGGACTCGTTGGTGAAATCAGATCAGATCAGAGAGCGAGTGCCGTTGAGCTGGCTCGTCATTCTTTGTTGCTTGCCTGATTACCCTCGTCCTCACTATCCGGTCCTGCCGTCCTGGTCCTTAGATTGGACGTTGGCTGCGTTTTCGGCTATCCATTTGGTGGTGTCACTTGACATCACCGCGTCAGCGCCGTTGGCATACACCTTTGGTGTCTGTGATCCGGACTGTCAGCATTTTGTGTGTGTGTGTGTGTGTGTGTGTGTGAATTACTCACTACGACAAATGTGTAGATTGGAGTGGTGAGTAAACACAGGGTAGAGCTTCCGAGAAGGTCTACCCAGTGTTTACTCACCACTCGAATCTACACACACACACACACACACACACACACACGTATATATGTATATATACCATCAGAAGCAACACTCCCCAGACAAAACACGAAGCAGTCTGGACATCTCCAATCACTGCAACACAACAGAAACCGTTTCATCATTTCCCCTGTCACCCTTCAAGCCCAACGATGCATCCACCACAACGAAGAGACCGAGCGTTTACTTACTCAGTTGCCCTGCACACACTCTCTCTGCTCACAGACGCAAACTCATCATCACTACACTTTACGACGAACCTGGTGGACGCAGCTCGCTTCCTGAGCGCTGCAGGAGCCTCCTAAATCTACGTAGAGGAGACTCTTGGGGCAGGAAGTGAAATAAGTATGTATCGTTCTTCCTTTCATAATGAAATAGTCCTAAGACAGAATCTCGACCTAGTATCACGGTATTTTTGACGAGCCATCGGAAGGGTCTTGGTCATGTTTACAGTTTTCCATTGTCCTCTCCGCCCGACGACTCTCGCATGCTAATTCGGTGTATGTATTATTATTTTTCGCGTTTCGCGGTGCATTTTTGTTAGGTTTCATGATGAGGCGTATTTTCTTTTGTGTGCGGGACTGAAGTTCTGTAGCCCGGAATGGTTTTATGGAACTTGCCTCGGGAGTTCCGAGGAGGAGGGGAAGGAGGAGGAGGAGGAAGAATAAGAAGAATGTGAGGAGGAAGAATATGATATTGATATTTTTCCCTGTCCTTCGTGGAGGTAATGAACTCGCGTATGTTTCTGATCAAGTGAAGACCTGCCTCGCCCGGCGAGATATGAAGGCTGTGGAAGAGAGTACGCCGGGCCTGTTCCAGTCGGGCCGACCAAGGCCCGGAGTTTGGCCGGATTTTGTGTCTGTTTAAGAGGATAGAGGACGGGCCGAGGGAGGGTGAGGGGGTTACAGTCGTTGCAGGAACAAAGGGATACAGTAGACGTACGTGGTCTCGGGGTTTCAGTAGACGTACGTGGTCTCGGGGTTTCAGTAGACGTACGTGGTCTCGGGGTTTCAGTAGACGTACGTGGTCTCAGGGTTTCAGTAGACGTACGTGGTCTCGGGGTTTCAGTAGACGTACGTGGTCTCGGGGTTTCAGTAGACGTACGTGTTCTCGGGGTTTAGTGTCCGTAGGTGTAGACGGGAGGGCCTCGTCCCAGCAGGTGATGCACTTGAGGTTCGTTTATGAGGAGCGTTTTTTTTTTGCAGTCTTGTCCCGCCGTATCCGTGCCATGGGAGCATTTGAAGGAATGCTCTGGCTACTGACGTCTTGCAGGAATTTCGGAACAGGGTTGTATCTACATATAACGTTGTTTAGTGTAACAGTGTGGGAAAGGAGGTAGTGCCAAGATGGCTGGGAGAAGTGATTAGGGCAGGCAAAATGTGCGTTGCAGAGTTGGAGCTGGCCCGAGCCGGGCAGTGGTCCGTGGTGGCTGTGATGGGTTCCAGGATGATTTTTATGGAATGGAACACCAAGCAGCTCCTGAAGGGTAGAAAGCTGGGGTAAGTACTTAGTATCTGGAATTTAGAAAGAAAAAGAAAATAAGAATCTTCGAAAAAGTTAGATTGTGAAGAAAGGTATATGTTTAGCATGAAGTTGATCACGCGGCTTCACAGACCTCTTGCATAACGGGTCCTTTGAACTACGTAGTTTCCAGACCTACCGCATGACGGGTCTGTGAACTGCATAAGTTTCCAGACCTCAAGCACGACGGGTCTGCGAGGAACATAGTTTCCAGACCTGTAGTAGTAGTATGACGGGTCCGTTACACCAAGACTGTGACGAAGACCGAGCATGTTTTTCCGGATGTCTTGGGAGTGTTGACAAGAAACGGCGGTAACGGTTCCGACTAACTGCCTCTCGCATTTCGGTTCGTCGAAGGAGAACCGGTTCATGACGCGGTGGAAGTAACCTCCATCTTGCCTCTTATAGTCCGGTGCCTCAGGAAGAGCGGGGAGACCCAGACGGTAGCGAGTGACCCCCCCCCCCCCGGGCAGATGTTGTGGAGGGGCGACGAGATGAACCTCGCCCCTCTTTGGAGAGGCGGCCCCTGGCTGGCGCTGGATTTGGTCATACGCGTGTTGTATGGACGGCCGGCCCCCCATCACGGACAGGACCGGGAGTTG
Source organism: Panulirus argus (assembly GCA_038088735.1). Taxonomy (NCBI): domain Eukaryota; kingdom Metazoa; phylum Arthropoda; class Malacostraca; order Decapoda; family Palinuridae; genus Panulirus; species Panulirus argus. The sequence goes on from JAYMFT010210155.1 coordinate 4,485, forward strand.
TGGACCCAAGAGGTGGCAGGGTTGTCTGTGGTTTGCCCTCCTGTAATACCACCTCTCTCTCTCTCTCTCTCTCTCTCTCTCTCTCTCTCTCTCTCTCTCTCTCTCTTTCTCTCTCTCTCTCTCTCTCTCCCATCATCGCTGGCGTCACGGCCTTCCCTAAAGCAACAGGTCGGGGCGTCAGGGAGATTAAACAGGAGGCGGAGGATGGAAAACAAGAGACGGCCCCCGAAATACTTGGAGTGAGAGACCTGTCCAAGATTGTACTGTGCGTTGCCCGTGTGTTTGTGTGTGTGGAGGGGACCACAAGGGATCCGAGCCGTGGATGAGGCCCGAGTAACGCGTCAATACGAGGCGGGGAAGTCGAAGGAGATCCATATGTCTTGCACACCGCCAGCGATGGTTGTAGCACTGAGGACAGATGCACATGGGGCGCTAGAGAACCTGTCCTCCTTCTTCTTCTTCTTCTTCTTCTTCTTCTTCTTCTTCTAAGATTACCCGATGGTGTGTTGTTCAGGCTTGGGACGAGATGGCTGAAGCGCCGTGGTTTTTGTGGTGAAACTCCCGCCACTTCTCGAGGGGGTTATTGGTGTCTTTATCGTGGCCCTGCACGCACGCCTCTACTTGAGGCGCGCGTGACCACAGACATTTTCACAAGCGGATTTCCCCCCTTCTCACGTACCCTTGTGGACATTGCATGCACGGAATTGACGTGTTTGCATGCAGCGGGTGTACGTTGTTGTTGCCTGCCGCCGTGCTACTCTGCAGGGGGTATTCAGGGCCACGTCCTTTTTTGGAGAGTCTGGACGACACACGTGTCCTCATCCTCCTCCTCCTCCTCTCACCCTGGCAGTAACCGACCAAGGAGCAGATGTCTCAAGACATCCGTAGTGGTTCTGCTTTGTGAGGTTCAGTATACGCTGACGAGACCCCCCCTCAAGCAACTCACACTCACAGGAGACTTCATGTGACTCGTCTTTTACTTCTTTGTACTGTGGAGGGAGGAAGGGAGATCTATACTTGTCTGCTCTAAATGCAGCCTCTTAAACAAATGTAAGCTGTCTGCAGTTACGGTTTCCCTCGCATCCTCTTGTATTACAGGGTAATGTGACGTTTACTGTGAATACACAGGAATTAAACATTAAGCTCCTTATGAACTAGGCTATTTCAGTATCCTCTCATGATATTTGAATTGCCAGTTTGATCACGGTTTAACTTTATGGAACATTTTCGTGCTATTTTCAGTGTCGAGCAAGGTCTTATTTGCAAGCTGTCTGTCTCTTCCTCCCCCCGTATTCTACTGGTACACATTTTCTCTCTCCTCCAGTCTTTCTAGTGCGTCCCGATTGCTGCCTGGGCCGTGTGTCTTCCCCATTGGTCGTCTGTTACGAACCACAGTGACCTCCTCCTCCTCTGACCGACTCTTGCCATATCCTGTCCCCGTTGGCCGTCGTCTGATGACTCCCTCGCTTGAGACTTCTGAGAACCTCCTCGTATGACCTGTTCCAAGCTCTTTAAACGGACCCGTAGTTCTTTGGGATATGTTCCTTCGAGAGCTCATCTACCACCTTTTGAAGATTCTTTTTTCCACCCTTTTTGTCCCCATTTTGGTCTTTGGGTTTTGCTCCCCAGCTGCAGTATGATTTATGTACTAAAGAACACATGTTGATCACTTGTATTACTGGCGGGAGCGAGTGTTCTGTACCCCTAGGTTATGTGTGTGTGTGTGTGTGTGTGTGTGAAAGAGAGAACGAGTTGAAGTACGGATGGCACATTGTGTCTTCATCGTTATCCTTAAAGCATCGATCGAGATTGCCTTATTTTTTTCATTGGATATTTGATTCAGTCTTGTTGTCTTTTCGAAGAGTATAGGCAGATTTCCCTTTTCCCCCATCACCAGTTACTTCTGTTGTGTATTGTGTCCAGCAGCGGTGATTCCTGGAAGTTTGTTGTCCCCACTGGAAGGGCCAGACTCCGTGCTGTTGCATTGAAGTCTTACATCCCCCTCTGGCTGGCCTGTTGGTGGCTTACGAGAAGGGTGACATTTGGATCTCTTCCTCAGAGAAGTCTCGTGGTAGTGACGCGAACTCGGCCGTCTGCATTTCCAATTTCTCTCTCGATTTCTTTCTGGCATTTGCTAAGTCTCACTCATGTCGTTCCAGTCTTCTAACTTCGTTTTATTTTCTTGATTTTTAAAGGTATTCCCAGTTCTTGTAGTTGTTTTATCTGTCCATTCCCACTTCGGGAAAGATCTGTAGACGTCTCGTGCTCTGGGCGTCCCGTTTTAAATGATGTGCCTGTATTATTAGGACGTTTTAGATGGCAGTTTAAGACGAAATTCCCCGTCAGCTCGGAAGCTAAAGCGGTGCTCGGGTTCGCGTGACAATTTGGGTTAATTAAGGAAACCTTAGACGGTGCTCGGGCTAGCCAGAGTCAGGCGGTGTGTGTGTGTGTGTGTGTGTGTAGGGTTGTGTGCTTGAGGGGACCACACTGTACACGAGGCCTTGCATCACCGTCTCTGCACAGCGAACAGCGTGTCTGAATATTACAAGCCTTCAGGAAGATCTGATTGGTGAGAGAAACTTGACTCTGCAGCGATTTTAAGATTTCGTCTTCTTTGGAGTAGGCCTTGGACGGCAAGTGGGAAAAAGCGTCTGCGTGTGCCTGCAGGGTTGTTGTAATGTCTGTTGGTTGCGAGCGAGTGTTCGCCCTGGTACTTGCTTATCCTCTCAAGCCGACTTCCTTCTGTAGGTTATGCTGACTCGTTTGGATCATGCTGACTTTCTGTTAGAGTATGCTGATTCTGTTGGATCATGCTGATTCTGTTAGATCATGCTGACTCTGGTAGAGTATGCTGACTTGTTCTGGTGGAGTATGCTGACTCTGTTGGATCATGCTGACTCTCTCTGGTAGAGTATGCTGACTTAAATCATGCTGACTCTCTGGTAGAGTATGCTGACTCTGTTAGATCATGCTGACTCTGGTAGAGTTTGCCGACTCTCTCTGTTAGAGTATGCTGACTCTCTGGTAGGGTATATGCTGACTATTGGATCATGCTGACTCTTTGGTAGAGTATGCTGACTTAATCTGGTAGACCAATGCAGAAATCATGGTATCTCAGAATGCTTTTATTTTCCTCTCCTGACCTAGAGGAGGCTGACTCTCCTTTCTAGAATATGCCAAAGTCGTGTTTAAGATTACGCTGACACTTCTAGCAAACGGTTGCTCTTTTTCTAGGACACACTGCCTACCACTTTTGGATCTTAACTGTTACCTAGAATTTGCTTGGACCTTCTTCTAGCGACTGTCTCCTAGATTACGCTTTCCCCCCGTCATGGAGCCCTAACATTACCCTTTCTAGAATACGCCGGCATCTCCTGGTCCTAGAACAGCCAGACGTCCACTTCTAGAATATGCGACATACGCACCTTTCCTCACGAATGAATACCGACCCCCAACTGGAACGTGCTTATGTGCCCTCCAGAAGAAAAGTGCCCTGAATCACCCGATCGAATTTCTGGAATGTACCCTCGCGCGTCGAAGACCCCAGCCAGCCAGTCCCCTCTTAGAATCCGTGTGATCTCCTCTGCAGGACGCGATGGTTCCCCGCCTTATAAAGCGCGCGAAAATCCCTCCCAGCGCCCGCCTCATAGTTCACGCCAGACCTGCCCCTCCAGTCAGGCGTGAGGACTTTATTCCTTCCGTCCCAAAAAGGATCGCCTCGCGCTACGTCCAAAAGGCCCTCCCTCCCCCCAACTTCTTTGCAGCCCCTGGGATGCCCTTTCCTCACCCAGCCGTGTCATGAGGGATCCACTCCGGCGTCCTGGCATTGTAAGAGGTGCCTTTATATTCACTTTCACACACTGGCACCCACAGGGTCACCGTTTCATCTCCTACATCTCATATCGTCACCTTCTGTCTTGCCCTGTACTTGAGGGGTGGTATCCCACAAGGTCACCGTCTCGTCCCTGCGCTCAGAGGGGGGTCCCCGGCTCACTCCTGTGTCCCAGATGGTCCCCATCCGTCTCGTCCCTGCACCCTGGTGTAACGTGTGTGTGTGGGGGGGGGAGGTCCCAGTACGCCTTTGCGTCCCGTTCGACTCTTCAGCACCGCCTTCAAGGGGTTTTGCCTTCCTGTAGTGTCGCAAGAGGTCGCCGGCTAACCCCCTTCAGTGTCGAGGGGTTCCTCCCCTCGTCCTCGCATCTCGAGAGACCCTCGCCTCGCCCATTGCATAACGAAGAGGGGGGGGGCTTCACCTGTGCATCCCGAGGGGCGCCCCCTCTACTCCATGCGTTAGCGAGAGTATCGCGCCTCACCCCGGAGCATGAAACTTGGCGTGTCCTCCTCCTCCTCCTCCTCCTCCTCCTCCTCCTCCTCCTCCTCCTTCGATGCATCCCGAGGAGTAGTTGTTGTTCCCATCTTACTCGGTGCGTCCCCATGACACCAACGGATACCGAGGGGGTCTCCGTTAAACGCGGTTCGTCTCGAGAGGCTCACCACTTCACCCCAGCGTCACGAGGGTCGTCCTTCTCCCCCCACCCCATCCCCCCTAAAGCGATATGTTGAGGCGCAGGGGGGGGGGGGAGGCACGATCATATATGTGTGTGTGTGTGTGTTTGTGGAGTGCGCAGGAGGCCAGAAGGCGGGCAGCTCCCAGGCCAACGAAGTCACTTGGCCGTATATATGATGCAGTGCCAACTGTTAAAGGTGCCACGCTCTTACCCGTGGCTCATATTGCCTCACCGGGGGTGATTGCCTCGAGTTGATTGCCTTCCATCTGGGCGCGAATCAACTGCTAAATAGAAGGGGTCGAGCCAGGCAACAAGCCGTGGGCGTATTTGGCAGCGGGGCGAGGGGGAGGGAAATGAGCACAAACGCGTGTCGCCGTATCAAGCAGGAGGCATTACGAAAATGCCAGTCCGCTTTGTCCAGGGGGGGCCCCCTTGCCTCCCCTCTTTGCTGTGAAACTGGTCAAAAAGGCTATATTGATCAGGCGCACCTGTCGTCTCTGGTGGTGGATATTATTTCGCCTCTCGCTAATTGTTGCTCGTCAAAGGCGCGGGGAACGTGTGATGCGAAAACACTTGTGTGTGTGTGTGTGCTGCCTGACAACACCATGTTGCTCCTGCTGCTCTCGCTCCTCCTCCTCCTCGATGCTATGGTTGCCAGGCCACTGAAAGCCCACTTCCCACGCTTGCCACCACCACCACCACCACCACCACTACTACTCCTCCAGCCCCCTCCCAGGCCTTCCAACCCACGCTGCCTCCCCAGGTCCCCGGATCCAAGTGCACTGACTGACTTCGTGGTGACTTCCAGCCACGCTGACTACCGCCAGGTCCCCTCTCCAACTGCACCGACTGCCAGACCTGACCAGCCGCCTCCTCGCACAGCCCTCTGGGCCATCCCGGAAGCACATAAACACCACTGCTACCACCGCCAAAGACACAACCGTGCTGCCAACACTAAAGAGGCCACTACTTCCACCATAAAGAAAAATTTTTTACTGTTGCCACCACTAATACATTTCTGCAGCCACCCCCTGAAAACGCCTACCGGTTCACACCAATTTCCATGTAGTAAGCTACGACTGACAGTCCTCGCTGTTGGCAGACACCAACACTGCCAACGTCAATATAGATTAGGAATCAGGAACGGGCGACTGTCCTTAATCAAGTTTACCCCCGACATAGCGCATCAGGGGGGCTTCTGTCATCCGTCGTCCCCCGTGTGTACTGCCGTCTGTCTACCTCGTATACGACGTTTCTCACACGACTCGCCCGTCGTGACTCGCATGCTGTTTTCCCGTGGCGGGCGCTACGCGCCGGCCCTGCCGTTTAGCAAAATCTCGTCGCCACCAGCAGGGGCGCCATCCCTCCCTGGCCCGAGAGAGAGGGAGGGCGGCAGGCAGGCAGGTTGGGTGCCCACCCCCGGCCGTTGCCACCCACACAACAAAGCCTCCGCTCCACAAACACCGGCTGTCCAACTGGCCAAACCTGAGGCACGCACAGGCAGCTCCTCCTTCCCCCCCTCGCCAGGACAATACGCCCGGCTCCCGCCTCCTGCGGGAGGCCCTCCCTCCCGCCTTTTCGTGGTGCCCCTTGCTCTGAAGCTGCTGCTGCTGCTGCTCCTGCACTAGAGACAAGAGGAGGGGGGGGGGTGCCCTCCGACGAAGTCCCCGTAGCTGATGCGTCTCTCGTCCCCACAGTTCTCTGGATATGTGCCACGCCTCCTTCGCTTCCTCTCACGCAAACCCTTCCCACACACACACACACACACACTCACACACCCCTGCCAACACGCGCGCCTCCCATACCTTTAGCACGCGCCTCCTACGCTCGATACGCATCCCCTGCGTCCTCCCACGCCTCCCTCGGTTCAAGCGCCTCCGCACGCCCCCATCGCCTTCCCCTCGTTCGTGCGTGCCGTCCCCACGCCTCCCTGGCCACCCCCACCCCCCCCAGGCCACCCCCGCGCCTCCTCTGGCAACCCCCACGCCTCCCTGGCCTCTCCCACGTTTTCCAGGTCAATCTCACGCCTTCCTGATCACTCCCACGCTTACTTATCTCGCCCACGGCTGCCTGGTGGGCGGCTGCACGCCTCCCTCATCCTCTCTCTCCCCACCCCACACACACACACACACTCAGTCTAGCCCCTCCTCGCGAGTAAGAAAAAAAAAACAGTCGACATTACTCCTAGCCATCCTGTGAGGCAGAGGAGTGGTCAGGTAAATGACAAATGGCAGGAGGTGTGGTGTGGTGTGGTTGTGGCATATCCTTCCTAATCTCACCTCTCACTTTAGAGTCATCCTGGGAAGGAGAATCCGGACCGCTCCTCAACGGGAGGCTAATAAACCACCTCACGCTACTGTAAAGACTGCAGAGGGATATGGAGAGGCCTTCCCTTTGCATCGCCGTTCAGAAATCAGCAGTTTTAAATCCTGTGCTCCCCCTCCTCAAGAGTTTTATTCACAGCGGAAGGCAAATTCTGGTGTCTCTCTCTCTCTCTCTCTCTCTCTCTCTCTCTCTCTCTCTCTCTCTC
>JAYMFT010210176.1:0-11521 GCA_038088735.1 Panulirus argus
CAAAACGGCACACCCTTGAGTTGCCGATGGCCACACAATAATCATGTGACGCAGCAGGTTGCCGAGTATTCCGTGGTCTAGCTAGTGGTGGGGGCACACAAGCAGCCAGCTCTTTGATGGGATGGCTTTTATTAGAGTTTCAGCTGCCCGTGCCGTCTCAGTTAACATAAAAAGTGAGATCAGCACTGGTCCACTAGCGTAAGCGAGGAATGGTACTCGGCAAATGAGGTAGGTGAGGGCAGAACTGGTCCTCTGAGGTACGTGAATAACAAAGATGGGCATTTGAGGTAGGGGAAGAACAGCAGCGGATAGCTGGGTAGGCTGAGAACAGCATGAGGCAACTGAGGTAAGTGAGGGTTAGGAATGGTTCCATGGGTAAGGTGAAGAACAGTACCGGGCAACTGAGTTAGGTGAAGGGCAGTATTGGTCCTCTTGGGCAGGTGAAGAACTGCACTGGGTATCTGGAGTAGGTGAGGGTAGCACTGGTCCGATGGGGTAGGTGAAGAACAGCACTGGGCAATCAAAGTAGCTGAGGGAAGTACTTGTCTACTAGGATAGGTGAAGAGCGGCACTGGACAACTAAGGTAGGTGAAGGTAGGATGGTTCCACTGGGGTAAGTAAAGAACAGCACTGGGCAACTGAGGTAGGTTAGGGTAGCACTTGTCCGCTGGGTAAGTTGAAGAACAGCATTGGACAACTGAGATAGGTGAAGGGGAGCGCTAGCCTACTAGGGTTGGGTTAAGAACAGCACTGGGCAGCTAAGGTAAATGAGGCAGCATGTGTTCGCTGGGTAAGGTGAAGAACAGCAATGGGCAACTCAGGTAGGTGAAGGGTGCACCGGTCCTCTGGGGTAGGTGAAGAAAGGCAATGGGCAACTGGGTAAGGTGAAGAACAGCACTTTGCAAATGAGGTAAGTGAGGGCGCACTGTTCCGCTAGGGTAGGTGAAGAGCAGCAATGAGCAACTGAGGTAGGTGAGGGCAGCGCTAGTCCGATGGGGTAGGTCTATGTTTATGTTGAAGGCTCCAGTCACGGACAAAGTACACATCAAGGCCGGGCCTTATTTGAATTATAAAGAGAATTATGAAACAGAGAAAGAAAAGACAAGGGAAAGTAGTTACAAATTTTTGAAAAAGAAAAAAAACCTTTCTTTTGAAATGTGCCAGGTCATAGTTACTGGGAAAGATGTGAAGGTAGAGAGTTCCAAAGCTTCGATGTGTAGGTAAAGAAGCACCTATGTATCAAAACGGCACACCCTTGAGTTGCCGATGGCCACACAATAATCATGTGACGCAGCAGCTTGCAGAGCATTGCGTGGTCTAGCTAGTGGTTAGGGCACACAAACAGCCAGCTCTCGGGAGCGAAAGCCAAAGTAATACCTACAGAAGAGGGAAAGTGAACCAACATTGCAGTGTAGGGCAAGGGGGTCAAGTTTGGAAGTTAGCCTGGGACAGTTTATATGTCGGACCGCTATCGATACAACTCTGTGAAGTAAGGAAACAGAGCTAGAACGACCCCAAATGTGGGAGCAGTACTCCATACAAGGACGAATCAATCCCTTTATAAATGGAGCAACTGTTCAGAAGAGAAAAAGTTTCGACATCTAAACAGGACACCCAGTTACTTAAAGGCTGACTTAGCTATTCCTGTAATGAGGAGTTTCCAGGAAAGATTGGATGTTACAGTAATGCCAAGTATGTTCATTGAGTCAAGAGGTGGAATCACAGAACAGTACAAGAAGAGACGAGAGTTGTGAGGAGTTTCTTATTTGAAGAACATCACTACTCTGATGGGGCAAGTGAAGATTAGTACTGGGCACTTAAAGTAGGTGAGGTAGGCACTAGGCCGATAGGGTAGGTGAAGAGCAGCATTGGACAGCTGAGGTAGGTGAAGGGCAGCACTGGTCCGATAGGGTAGGTGAAGAACAGCACTGGGAAACTGGGGTAGGTGACGGACAGCACTAGTCCGCTAAAGTAGTGAAGAACAGCACTGGGCAAGTGAGGTAGGTGAGTGCAGCATTAGTCCGCTAGGTTAAGTGAAGAACAACGTTGGGCAACTAGGGTAGGTGAAGGGCAGCACTGTTCTACTAAGGTAGGTGAAGAACAGCGCTGGGCAGCTGAGGTATGTTGGTAAATGGCAGCATTAGGTCACAGAGATAAGTGAAGGATAGCATATGGCCACTGAAGAAGGTGAAGGGCAGCACTGGGCCGTGGCGGGCAAAGGAGAGCGCTGGAATGCCAGTTAAGGAAAGGGTAACAATGGACCGATCAGGCAGATGAAGGGTAATACTTGTTGCTGAGGAAGGTAAAAGTGTAGCTTTGGATCGCTGAGGTGAGGAAAAATGTAGCTAAGGTCTCTGAGGTAGATGAAGTTATAACACTGAATTGCTGAGGCAAGTAAACTTGTAGTACTGGGCCGCTGAGGTAGGTGAAGGTGTAACACCGGGTCACTGAGGTAGCTGAAAGTATTGCAATAGTCGTCCAAGGTATGCAAAGGTGTAGTAATGGGTCTCTGAGGTGGGTGAAGCTGTCACTGGATTGCTGAGGTAGATAATAGTGTATCGGGCTGCTGAGGTAAATTAAGGTGTCGCACTGGTCGCTGAGGTAAGTGACGGTGTAATGCTGGCTCTGTGAGGGTGAAGAAAAGCACTGGTCCGCTGAGGCAAGTAAAGGACAGCTCTAGTCCGCTGAGGTAGATAAGAGCAGCGCTACACTACTGAGTGAGGTGAAGGAAAACACTGGTCCGCTGAGGTATATGAAGATCACTACTAGGTCGATGAGGACGGTGAAGGTGGACCACTGAATCGTATCGAATAGGCAAGTGAAAGCATAGCGCAGATTCGCATAGGTAGGTGAAGGTGTAGCAATGGATCGCTGAGGCAGATGAAAATATAGCAGATCGTTGAGGTAGGTGAAGGTGTAGTATTATGTCGCTGTGGTAGGTGAAGATGTAGCAGGTCGTTGAGGTAGGTGAAGATGTAGCACTAAGTCGCTAAGGTACGTGAGGGTGTAGTACTAGAGGAATGAGGCAGGTAAATGTACTCTGTAATACAAGATAAAGCCAGGTAGTAGAAGAGATAACGGACTATGATAACATTAACTGCGTGGTGGACAATAGAGGATCCTTCGGCCCTCATCCACATTTTATCCTTATCTTTGCCGCTATCAGCCTAGGTTCATCATGTGGGCAGTATGAGAAAATGATTCTGTGTCACATATGGTCTTTGTCAGACTCAGGTGAGCGAATGGTTACGAGAGAAATTGCTACAGATTTGGTTCATTACATAAGCTAAAAGTCTTCCATATAGTTACAACAGATTTATCGACTTATATAAATATAAAAAGGACATACAGTTTAAGGATTTCATGTCCTCTTGCTGATTTGTGGTGTGTCTTTCAGAAAGGTTTGGACGTATCCCTAAATGACTCCATCTGATCACAGTCTAGGGCATTGTGACCTAGAGTTTGTCCACATCTTTGGCCACAAAGTTGACAATTCACATGATTAACATCTCCAGATAAACCAAACCGCCAAAGTACCAACAACATAGCTTGAATCTAGCAATGACAACATCTTGTGGTCTACTGATCTTGGCTTAGCAGACAAGTGCTTCCCTTCATCCTCAGAGAGCCAGCATTACATAGCTTTTACGAAAGACATTTCATTGTGATGGAAAAATAATTTCCAAACGTCTATGTACTCTCGCCAATGTTCTTGAAAGAAGTCTGTTAGTTCCCTTTTTAATGAGTGATGAGACATCTAACTGACAACCTAACGCTGTGTTCCGCATCAACTTTTAATCAAGCTACGGCAGACTGTATTTAAGGTGGAATCCGCAACAATCTATATTAAGTCCTTTTACCACAGGCTAACATGCCTGTAATCTGGCTACAGAGACAATAATGCTACATTATGATCTCAGGGTATAAAGGGTGTGATGCTTTAGTTGTACTTAAAAAGTAGGTCTGGATTTCTGAGGTAAGAGAAATAGGACTGAGCTACTGAGGTAGAAGCATGAATGGTCTGCTAAGACAGGAGAAGTAGGATCGGGCTGCTGAGGTGGGAGAAGTAGGACTGAGCTGCTGAGGTAGAAGATGCGCGACTGGGCTGTTGGAGCAGGAGAATTAGGACTGGGCTGCCGAGGTCTGGATTGCTGAGAAAGGAGAAATAGGACTGAGCTACTGAGGTAGAGGCATGAATGGTCTGCTGAGATGGGAGAAGTAGGATCGGGCTGCTGAGGTGGGAGAAGTAGGACTGAGCTGCTGAGGTAGAAGATGCACGACTGGGCTGTTGGAGCAGGAGAATTAGGACTGGGCTGCCGATTCTTCCATGGTATACTAAACCGTCATCCGTCAGTGCATGGTTTACTAAACAATGATCCCTCAATGTATGGTGTACCTCACGTTGATTCATCAATGTATGGCGTAATGCATGTTAATATCACCATGTATTTTTTTTTCTATGTTGAAGGCTCTAGTCACAGACAAAATTCCACATCAAGGCCGAACCCCGATTGAAATATAGACAGAATTAGAAAACGAGAGAGAAAAAAAAAAGACGGAAAGTATTTACCAATTTTTAAGAAAGTGAAAGACCTGTCTTTTAACATGAGCCAGGTCATAGTTACTGGGAAAGACATGAGAAAGTAGAGAGTTCCAAAGCTTCGACGTGTAGGGAAAGAAGCAGTTATCAAAACGGCACACCCTTGAGTTGCCGATGGCCACACAATAATTATGTGACGCAGCAGTATACCAAGTATTGCGTGGGCTAGCTAGTGGTGGGGGCACACAAGCAGCCAGTTCTCGGGAACAAAATCCAAAGTAATACCTATAGAGGAGGGAAAGTGAACCAACACTGTGGCGTAGAGCAAGGGGGTCAAGTTTGGAAGTTAGCCTGGATGCACTGCGCGGATACCTCCATGTATAGTGTGCTGCACGTTCATCCCTTCTTACATGATGTACTTCAAGTTGATCTTTCCATTTATGATGTACTAAACGTTGATTCCCCATGTATGGTGTACTACACGTTGATCCCTTCATATATGGTGCACTACATCTTCAGCGCTCTTTGTATGGTGCAATACACGTTTCATCTCTCCATATACGGTATACTACACTTTGATCCCTAGATGTATGTTATACTACACGTTTAGGTCTCCATATATGGTGTATTACAAGTTGATCCTTCCATGTATGGTATACTGCACCTTGATTCCTCCATGCATGGTGTACTAAAAGCTGATCCCTCTACGTATGGTTTACTACACGTTGATCCCTCCATGTATGGTGCACTACACGTTGATCCCTTTATGTATGGTGTGCTACACGTTGATCTCTCCATTTATGGCGTACTAAACGTTAATCCCTCCAAATATGGATCTATGGTGTACTACACATTGATCCCTCCATTTATGGTGTACTACACGTTAAGCCCTCATTGTATGGTGAACTACACGTTAATCCCTCCATGTATGGTGTACTACACGTTGATTCCTCCATGTATGTTGCACTTCACGTTGATTTTTTCATGTATGGTGTACTACACGTTGATTCCTAAATGTATGGTGTATTACACGTTGATTCCTCAATGTATGGTGCACTACACGTTGATCTTTTCATGTATGGTGTACTACTCGTTGATTCCTCCATGCATGGTGTACTGCACGTTGATCCCTCCATATATGGTGTACTACACGTTGAGCCCTGCATGTATGGTATACTCACGTTTATCTTTTCATGTGTTGTGTACTACGCGTTGATTCCTCCATGTATGGTGCACTACACGTTGAGCCCTCCATGTATGGTATACTACACGTTGATTCCTCCATGTATGGTGTACTACACATTTATTCCTCCATGTATGTTGCACTTCACGTTGATTTTTTCATGTATGGTGTACTACGCGTTGATTCCTCCATGTATGGTGTACTACACATTCATTCCTCCATGTATGTTGCACTACACGTTGATCTTTTCATGTATGGTGTACTACACGTTGATTCCTCCATGTATGGTGCACTACACGTTGAGCCCTCCATGTATGGTATACTACACGTTGGTACCTTCATGTATGGTGTACTACGCGTTGATTCCTCCATGTATGGTGTACTACACGTTAATCCCTCTATGTATTGTATCATCCCAGCAGCCACCAATGTATCACCCCAGCAGTCGGTAATGTATCATCCCAGCAGCCGGTAATGTGTCAACACAGCAGCCAGCTAAGGAAATTGATGAGTTATTGATATCTGTATAGAGGTTTGTCAGCGTGCGCCTAACAACTTCCTTAGAGTGTATACAGACAGACAGAAGACAGGTCCGCCTTCTTATAGTGTAGAGGATGAGATTCCGTTAATAACACTTATACTGAGAGAATCGAGTAAAATAAATGAATGTTAAGCAAAAATCATAAAGTTAAGATAGGAAATTGTAAGAAAGATATATGAAGACACTGTTTCGAAACTGAATTTTGCTAGATATTGTCCACCCTACCGAGAAGTGTTGTAGTACTTGAGTGAAGTGATGGAAATAGTCGAAGAAAGACGAGAGATAAGGAGCAAGCGAGGAAGGTTTTGTATATAAAAGATCAGGAGAGTGAGCTGTTGATTCATTATTATTATAAGAAGGAAGAATATCATGAAGAGGGTAACAGTCGAGATCCTTGCTCTTATACCATTGCTACCATATTGTGTCGTCGTATGGTATTATCATAATTATCATTATTATTATTGCTATTATTATCATTATTATTATTGTTATTATTATTATTATTATTATTATTATTATTATTATTATTATCATTATTATCATTATCATTATTATTACTATTATCATTTTTCTATTACTACTATTATTATCATTATATTATCATTATCATTATCATTATTACTGTAATGATGATAATATCTTTATTAATATGATTATTAGTTATCGCCTGCGTGTCGTAAAAGGCGAGTTAGAAGGGCTAGACTGAAGGGCTGGATATTCCTCCCTCGTGTATCAACTTTCCAACAGACGAAACAGAGGAAGCAAAGAGATGATTTCTATCCTCAAAGCCTCAGTCATTCATCCTTTCATTACTGTTATAACAAGACAAAAAAAAAATGGTGCTTTCAGTCGTGCATACTTTGCCAAATTTCTTTATATTGTAAAAACCAAAAATTTCGAAATAAGTTTATAATTTCGCTGTCATGATCCTTGAAGTGTGTACGCATCAAACCGGTTATGATTCCTCGTTCAAGATCCCATCAAAGGACACTGATGCCGACGCTATACGCAATACTTTGCATTTGCCGCTAAAATCCTCTCTTGCTGTTAAACTGACTTAAAGAAAATAACTTCAGTCTCGAAAATACTACAACAAATTTTTTTTGTGCAAATAATGAAGAACCTTTCTTACTTTTTAATTTCTAAATTTCTACATACGATTTACTGCTGACTTTTCTGTTTTCTATTAAATTAACAAATACGTGATTCCAGTATACGATGCTAGACAACATTCGCGGGGAGGGGGGGATTATATTACAGTACAAAAACAATTGGATGATAAAATGAGTTGTAAAATGAGGGAAGCAGTAGATGTGGATCAAGCAAGTGGAATGGATGGAAAACAGAGGACCTTAACCAAGGGTTTAACAGGATTTAGGAATGGATACACGGGAAGCTGAGCAAAATATGGGGAAAGATTAGATCCAGATTGACAAGAGGTTTAAGAGAATAAATGAGCGAGAAGGAAATAAAGAGAGACTCTTCCTTTATTTCACGGGAACTTTGAAGGATAGGGACATTCATGTGTCTCATTAGGGGAGTCATGGGTACCATAGGACTGCAATGGTACAAATAATATCTATGATGCTGATGTTACAGATGGAGTCTCTTAAAATAGATCAGGATAACATCTTGGATAAAGTTGGTCAAGAGTTTTTAAGGATAATAACAAGAAATGTTGGAAAAAAAAAAAGAAATCAGGAAAAAAGACTTTTCGACTAGTCAGTGTGTTAGGGGAAAGTTCCGTCGCTGCCATTCTCAACGCAGGTCTTACCCAGCTCCCGTAACCGTCCTGATTATAATTGATTATTTTTCCTATGCATGTGTGTGTCATTTTGAATATTTGTATTTCACTTTTTACGTAATGTTTCAAACTACTGCCATCTTGGTAGCTATCCATACTTGTCTATAAAGGAAAGAAGCTCATTCGGTAATTCGATGTCTAAGGTAAAAGCAGTGGAGAGAATGGGATGTAAAATATATATATATATATATATATATATATATATATATATATATATATTATCTTTTTTACAGGGGGAAGTCCTGAATCAGACACGATACATAGTTAATCATCTTCAGTTTGGTAGCCAGAGGTTTGTCGATTAATTTTTATCCTGTAAGTCAACTGCCCGACGAGTTCCGTGTGATCTTTTAGATTAACATTTTCGTATGCATTTTCTATTTTTCTTTTTAATGAAAATCTTGGCTAAAGGTTTAAATTCTTTTATCATGATAATTCATACTGTTTCTCGTTTTTCTCTATATCATTTTCAAATCATTCTTCTTCATGTTTCTTGATACACATTAATTTGTTATCATTTTACCGCAAAAGTTGTATTTTCCATCCAAATTTTCGCAAAAAAATGTTTGTCTATGTATATACGAATTTTCCATTCACACATATCTGAGACATTGCTGTGAAGGCTGGCGTGGAAACTGGACTGAGCCACCACACAAGGTAATGATGTGCACCTTATATGATTTAGCCTTGGCAGAAAATAATAAAACGTAAAAAGAGAAAATTCTGCAACCATCCTCAGAAGAAAGCCCCTGATTTTATACTATTTTCCTGTTGTGTGTGTGCATGTATCAATTGTTTGTCATACTCTAAA
Organism: Panulirus argus; assembly: GCA_038088735.1. Lineage (NCBI taxonomy): Eukaryota > Metazoa > Arthropoda > Malacostraca > Decapoda > Palinuridae > Panulirus > Panulirus argus. The sequence goes on from JAYMFT010210176.1 coordinate 8,880, forward strand.
TTCAGATGTTCAAATCACTTTATACTGATGAATATGTTCGCTGGTATTCATTCTTTGAGATACTGTACCTCCATGATAATCATCATACCTGTTTCCCATACGCCGTTTATTAATAAGGTTGTGATATCAAATGTTTAAGTGCCTGTCTTCCAGTACCGACGACTAGATTTTGGCCGGTGAAGAGCAAAAGCACTGACAGTGGATCCCTGCTTGTTTCACAGTACTTTTGCTTTGCTGCCTCACAGATTGCAGAGTTGTTCATTCACGACTGTTCTGTGCGCCTCTGAAGGCTTCAGTACTCACTCTTGCCACAGGTTTATAATCTCACTGATGAAAACGTTCGAAGGTGCTCTCCGTCTTTCTTACTGGGATCTGGGATATTTTTGTTTGGTGCCATTTGGATATATCCCACACAATCCCTGTACATTAAAGTCTTTGTTTCTATCAATCGGTGAAGATGTGAATCCTGTCTATTCCCATTCTCTCTGAAGTGGTGGATCACGACGCAGCCGTCGCTGACCCTCCCTGTACCGCGGCGGGTGGGATTGGTAATATACCTCCCCGGTCGGTGACTGCCCACCATCTTCACTCTAACAGAGAGAGAGAGAGAGAGAGAGAGAGAGAGAGAGAGAGAGAGAGAGAGAGAGAGAGAGAGAAGTACCGGTGCGTGGGAGATTCAGCAACAGAGCACCGCATCGGGAAGACTATGTAAAGTAACAGCAGGAGTGTTGGGGTGCGCGCACTGCTCCTCTTCTCCGGTTGAGGATGGTCATGTGAGACACCTTGCAGCAAGGGGAACACAGTGCGCCGCACTAGTACGTTATTTACATCAATGCTGCCTTTTACCCGTTATTGTTAGGTATACCTGATAGCTTTATTGTTTGTCCTATTGTCTGTACTGTATTAAACATTTAACATTACTTGCTACTCTTTACTCTGATGTCTACATACTATATTAACACTGTTTCCTCCATTTACCTTTTCTTTGATACTAGAAACTGTTTTTACTACTTAACTAAAGGTTTACGTTAACACAAACTTTCGTCTTTCCTACCTAACTAAAGGTCCACTCTACTACTAAATAAAGTCTTTGCCACTTACCTACAGGTTGCGACTAGTCACTACTTTACACCAAGCTCTGCTATCCAAACACTGTTGGCTTTATCCTTGGCTTCGCTACTACAACATTTCCCTACGTTACTAACTGGGGAAACTGACTAGATATCCACGCCTAATATTTCAAGCTCATTCATAACAACAATCCTGAAAAATATAAGTATGCAAATGAAGTGAAAGTTTTACTGCTGACCAAATAGGGACAATAACGTTCTCAAACGACTACCAGGGTGCCTGCAGGCAGTAATAAGTTTTAAGCAGCATCAGAATTATGCTCATAACGGAGCATAGCGACTAATGACAACTGCAGGGAGGCAACGACTTCTTGCAACTCGTGAATTATGGTAATATCTTTGCAACAAAAACCACCTCGAGGGCCGAAAAGGAATATAAATGCCGTTATGAATCTCTTGCCAACATGAGTAATACTGACATTATGATAATTAATGTACGTGGGATATTATACCACTAGGTGTCTGTCCAGAGCCATTGATGGCAGCCATAAATCTCATGCCTGGCGCGTTTACGGTCCGTAATAAATTCGTCTCGAACCCTGAAATCATTTTATTCAATAACAGTCATCGCTCTCTCCATTCATACGAGTCATAGTGAGTAAGAAGATAAACTAGGTGCTAAGCCACGCTGAAGCCGCCATAATCTCCCACCAGTCTTACTATACATTACCTTTCCTTTGATATATGTATCAGCAACACACTTGATCTGGAGTCCCCTGTCGACGCAGGGGACACGGGCCAATCATATTCAAGTACTTAATTTACATGGAAACGCTTCTCGTCTTGTATCCTACAAACTCTCTCTCTCTCTCTCTCTCTCTCTCTCTCTCTCTCATGCGGTAAGCACTCCGCTCTAGTCCTGGACAAAAATAGGTGAGGTTCCTCCGTGCCAGTCTACATCTACCACACAGGTGTGATTCCTTCGTGCCAATCTACATCTACCATACAGGTGTGGTTCCTCTGTGCCAATCTACATCTACCACACAGGTGTGGTTCCTCCGTGCCAATCTACATCTACCATGCAGGTGAGGTTCCTCCAAGCCAATCTACATCTAACATACAGGTGTGATTCCTCCCTGCCAGTCTACATCTACCATACAGATGTGGTTCCTCCGTGCTAATCTACATCTACCATACATGTATGGTTCCTCCGTGCTAGTCTTCATCTACCATACAGGTGTGGTTCCTCCGTGCCAGTCTATATCTACCACGTGGGAACGTAATCCTGAACAGCCTGTTAATCTTCTGTCGTGTTAAGTGGCTAAGTTGTGTATCGTAATGGGATTCAATAACACACACACACTTAAAGAGGAATAGAGAAGTAAAAGAGAAAGTCCAGAGGAAGGCAACAAAGATGGTACCTAAATAGAGAGAGATGAGGTACAGAGAAAGCCTAAATGCCTTACATTTGTCCACCACGGAAGAAAGAAGAGTGAGGGGTGACCTGATCAATTGATGACGAAGACGGTGAAGAGTTCTTCGGAAGACGTAAGGCTAGAGCAACCAGAGGAC
>JAYMFT010210187.1:0-25386 GCA_038088735.1 Panulirus argus
TTCCTTCAAACATACCCATTTTTGCTCTCCAAGATAATGTTCTCTCCTTCCACATATTTTTCATCGCTCCCAGAACCTTCGCCCCCCTCCCCCACCCTATGACTCACTTCCACTTCCATGGTTCCATTTGCTGCCAAGTCCACTTCCTCCAATTTTTCCCCATTCAAACTCTCTCCCCAACTAACTCGTCCCTCAACCCTGCTGAACCTAAACCTTGCTCTCCCAAACTAACTCGTCCCTCAACCCTGCTGAACCTAAACCTTGCTCCTATTCACATTTACTCTCAACTTTTTCCTTTCACACATTTTTCCAAACTCAAGTCACCAACTTCTGCAGTTTCTCACTTGAATCAGCCACCAGTGCTGTATCATAAGTATATATATATATATGATTTTAAGCATAGCCATTTCAAGAAAGTTAAATGATTGATGGAATATATGGTCGGGATTGAATGGTTGATTGACACACACACACACACCCGGGGGGGGTATAAGCTTAACAGATGTAGAATAAGGTTACAGTTCTTCATATGTTCATTTTTATTTTGCAGAGACTTTGCACATGATGGCTCAGCTCTAGACAGCTCCAAGATGAAGCTCAATAACATAATGTGCCAAGTTCCAACCAAAGGAGAGTTTGATATATCAAGTGTTCTTAAAAGTTTATATTTCTTCTCCTAGTATTATATCATTAGTGTTATCATATTTCATTACATACCATCGTTGTTTGTCACGTTTCATTGTTTAAATCACATGGTAAAGAGCATTTGTTATAAGTATGTAAGTGGTAGTATTTTCCTGACCAGTTTTCAGAATGTGGAAACCTGTGTTTCACATGTAATTCTTTATGTTTCTTATAGAAACTTTAGAGCATTTTACAAGATTATTAAAATTTTCATGAGTTGTTTTTAGAAATGGATCATGATGGAGTAATTTAATATTTTCCTGCTGTAAATAGTAAATGTAGTTAGAAAGAAAATGAGATTTTCTTAAGAATAGCTGGTAAGTCTGCTAGTTGAACTGCTCCTTAAAACACTGCAGAAAATGGGAAACGTAGTTAAAAAGAAAATGTTTGTAGCCTAATGTAAAGTTTTTAACTTTGCGTTTCATATCTTCCATGAAGCCCCATGTTAGTAACATCACTCTCAGGATGAATACTGGCTTACAGCATTTGCTTGGTCGTGTTGGAACTCTGCCAAAAGAATATACCATGGTATGTGTTACCAACACCTTGAGAAAAATCTTCCTGTTTTTGAAAAATGTGGAAAGACAGCCTTGTAGTGATTCAGAATTGTAATTATATAAATACTTAATAATTAAAGTTGGACATTTGAACGTTTTCTCAGGTATCCAGAATTGTAAATTTGTAAATTTTTGTTGAAGTTGGGCATTGTGTTCACTTGTTAATAAAAAACATAACTGCAAATTATTTTCTGTAACAAGATATTTTTATAATGTTCCCTTCTCCTGTATGTTGTCATGCCTCTTGTAATTAGACAACATTCAAGCTCAGAAAATTTTTGAATTGCTTTAACCCTTTGACTGTGGCTACTTCTGATATTGAAAATGCCCTCTGCAATTTTTCTTTTTCCCCAGATTCTAAGAAATATTAAATGTGCTTTTGCAAGCTTTATTATTTAAACATGTCTTACAACACAATATATTTAAACATTTCACCATGCAGATGTTATAATTTTCCATTTTCCAATGATATATGTTTAAAAATTAATATAAATAGTCTTATATTTCTTTCAAGTTTGTTTGCTATTTTCTACAAGAGTAAGGTAACATCAAGAACAAATGAATTAGACTTAGAGGAAAATTCTTCCTTTGGCCCCTTCCTCTTTTCCTTTTAATGGAAGTTAATAAAGGAGGGCAGGTTTTCTAGCTGCCATCTCCTGCCCCTTTTTGTTTGCCTTGTACCACATGCTCTATTCTTTCACTCCTATCTCCAGATACTGTAAATAAACATGTATTTACACTTCATAACAATGTGCTCAGTAGTATCCTTGTATATATCTGGATATATTGTTATGCATATATGAACATATCATATGACATTGTTAGAACTACTTCTGTAACTTCAAATATAACTGTGTTTGCCCCTCCCAGACAATGACCTTGCTTTGCACACATTTTTTAATGTTCCCAGAACCTATACCCCTCTATTCCACCCAATGACTCACTTCCACTTCCATGATTCCATTTTCTGCCTTGTCCACACTCAGGTATATAAAATGCTTTCCCTCCTCCAATTTTTCTTCATTCATACTCACACCCTAAGGAAAGGTCTTTGGGTCCAGGTTTTGGAGAGGAAGCTGTGGTTTCGGTGCATTACACGACAGCTAGAGAATGGATGTAAGTGAATGTAGCCTTTCTTCATTTGTTTATGGTGCTATCTCACCAGTGTGGGAAAGTTTGATAAAAAAAAATGTAAGCATATAACATACTAAGGTGTTGCAGGACTCTGCTTACTCATGGTTGCACCACAAGTGAAAAGTCACTTTTATGGAGGTCGTATCCTTGGGACTACAGTCTTGTCACAGAACTGTCAAATATTTCCACTCCTTCACTCTTTAAAGTACAGAGTCGAATGTATATATTGTAATAGGAAATATGCAACCATGGTTATCAGGAACATCATCTTTGTTTAACTGATCTGGTTCTGATAACTTTGGCTGTATTTTTCCCTTTACATCAACACTTCCCTGCTGGAAGTAGTTTTTCTATACATTGATTTTTTTTTTTATAATAGCAACCGCTACAGTTGTGTTTTAAGTTTTTCGTCCATGTTTTTGTGTTGGTCATAGGTAAATATCTATAAATTAACAAAACTAAGGAGATGAAAACTTTAAAAAAACAATGGTAGATATTAATTTGATTTCATTTTGAGGTTACATGTACAGAAGCAGTTAGGAAACATTTGTAGGGAGTACTTTACATTCTACCTTAATATTTAGAGCAAATATGGAACAGACTATGTACTGCATTCTTGATCTAAGGTCATAAGTTTGTAACTAAGATGTTGGATAAGCCAGTGTTTGTAATATTTACAACATACATACCTATTCTGTCATACATAGTATGGAAGTTAACCCTTGTAATATTGTATGACAATGGATGACAAAGTGTAAAAATTTTTGGAACTAAATTTCTGAACCAGGGCTTCAGCAATTAAAGGTCTGCAAAATAAGTACTTTGTGTGCCTGCAGTAGGCAACAGGGATTAAGGCTGTGAAATATTCCTGGCCATACAAGTTGATCTCCATAATATTGTTTGATTTATCATCTTTACCTCCATTTCTAATAACATGGGGTGGATGAAAGACTACAGAAAAATTAAACATTATTGGGAAATCAAAGGTAATAAAATAAGCTGGGTCTAGTCGTTGATAACGGTCTCATATATAGCTATGAAAACATTGAGTTATGAAGTATCTCAAGATCTGCTTCACGATTCTTTGCCCGTTCCTGTGAAGAAAGATAATTCTATTAGTCTCCACTATAATTAATTTTTATTGTCAACAAAGAGGATTGGCTGACCATGACCACATCAATGCAATGATGTGGGAGAGTTCAAAGTTTGGCAAAAAATTCACCAAAACTGTTGGCTTTTTCTTCCACTGGAGTTTCCATATGCCTAATCACAAGAAATCAAACTCAATTACTGATCTACCCCAAACTCAAAGTCTCACTATCCATTCATAAATATCCCATATCTGTCTTTTGCTCCCACTTTTTTTCATTTGGTTATCAGTTGCACCAAATGCTATGGTATTCTTGTGTGTACATTAAGAGTTTAGTTTGGATAGAGTTACTAACCATTAGCAATAAGTATATTCCTCTACCTACAGCTGCAGAACTTAAAAATCCTCTTACATGAACATTTTGGTAACTTACTCTTACCATATATATGAATAACGAAGATCCTACAGCAGCACCTGCAGAAAAATTCTACAGGTAAGTTAAAATGTTACATACAAGACTGCAAACAACTGTACTATTAGAACTTCTTACACTAAACCAGAAAAATTACAGCTTAACATCCTTACTCCTACCTTCTGCTTCCTATACTCTTCATAGTCTGCATCATCTGTAGGTAGCTCATGACGGCACATGGGACAGGAGTTCGTCTGGAAAAAAGAGTGGAGGATGTACATGCATTTTTTTTTTTTTTTTTCCCACACTTGTTCACAACACTGTTACCCAGTTGCCCTGCACTTTCTCCACATACACACACACAACATTACATTATGACACTCTGTGTCCTGTGGTCCCAACTGATAGACGTGGCCAGCTTCCTTCATGCTGCAGGAGCCTCATAAGGATAGAATGTAAACCTACTGCAGGATGGTAAGGTAAGGTATATAAATATATACACTACCTTACCTTCCTGCCTTAGAAGTACTCTCCAATCTTCATGAAACAACTGCAGTGCTCAGAAAGCTGGTTAAGTGAGAAGCAAGGATAAGCTATTTATTTCTGCTAGGACGTTATACAAATGAGATGAAAGTCATCAATAAGAGAAAAAGCGTTACTTTTAACAGTAACAGATATAAAATTAATATCTATTCCCAACAAATTAAGGCAGCTACATGATACTCATACTACAGTAATCAAAAACTTTCAACTATTTAACTACTGCAATAACTATTTCTGTCCATATCCCTTCTTATTTGTTTAAGGTTAATTGCTACTATACCTAAATTTCCTCTCTGAACTCCACCTTAGTTACATACCACCTCACTTCAAATTCTGTCATCACCTCCCCCTTACTTACCTAATGTATCCCTTCAGCAAACCAAAAACCAATCTCGAATGTATATTTGTGCTGGGTAGTTCATCTAAGTACATTTTTCACAATAAAAAATTACTGTGCTCTTAAATAATTTCATAATCAGTAATGTTGCCTTTACCATTATTAATAATGTACACTGTATGATATGTCATGTTTGTTAACAATCCCACATTATCTCCCTTTACCTCCCTCAAACTGATTCTTCAGACATTAATGCAGTATCACTGTATACTCGGCTGTAATTATCAACTTTCTACATAATTAACTCTTACCTTCTCTAACCAAGGTAAGATGCAAGCTGGATGGAACTTGTGTTTACATGGTAACAGTTTAATTTCCTCTCCTTCAGTCCACTCTTTGAGGCACACTGGACACTGGCCTCCTGTAGACAAAGAATAAGTTTGTATAAGTTCATAAAATACATCACTACTGAATGAGTTACATAAAATCTAAGTCTTACCAAAGTAAGATAAAAACAAATAACAATAATTTACTAAAGAAAATTTATTAAAACATTATAAAACTTTGTGTAAAAATATTGGTTTTGAGGGATGAAAAACCATTTCTTTATCACAGACAAAGCTCTATGAGCATCTGAGAGTCCTTGCTCATGGGGGAGTCAAAGCATTGTTCTAACCCCCAAATGAGCTGTATCTATGAGGGGTGTTCCCAGACTCCACCTGCAAGTAGTAACACTGCAAGCAAGAAATCACCTTCGAGGAGGCTGTGTCATTGTCAGAGAAGAGAAAGGAATACAGCACTGATGAGCATCTTCCTATCCTAATGGAGCCTACCTTAACCTGCTCCCATGTGTACTGCACCTTCCTATATGCTCAGGTCCCTACATCTCAAAGCATTTTTCATTCCATCCTTCTTCCTCCTCGATTTCCATTTTCCCTATTCCTTCACTTCTGACATGTATACCCTCTGTCATCTCCAGTTCTCCAAACCATTTCATCACACCCTCTTCTGCTAAATCTTGTCATAGGTTTAAGTATGTAAGTACCATCTCTCAATCACCTTATCATTTCTTATTTGATCAACCCTCCTCACACCACATAATGTCTCTGAACATTCCATTTCCAACACATCCACCCTTTTCCATACTGTTTTATCTTGGACTCATGCCTCGTATTTATGCTCCACTTACGTATAACCTTGCTGAGTATCAAAAGACCTCAATCCTATTCAATCTTGTAGCTAATGAAGCATCTTACTCGTTATTATATGTCATTGTTTAGAAATACCGCTTTATTTCTATATTATATTGAAAAATAAAAATAAAGTACTTTGATATAATTCCAATTAATATCTTTTTTACAATGAAATCTTGGCATTCCACAATAAGTCAGTAACACAAATATTACTTTCACTGATATTCATGTACACATGCATTACATAATACGATAAGACACTATTTGCAATTCCAAGTAGTAAAAACATTCAATTTTACAGTAAAATCTTTGGGTGAAGATAACTTCTTAATAAGTCAAATTCAGCTCTAAATTGTGGGAATGAAAATATGACTCTAAAACTGATATTGAGAATTACTACAGCATTAAAGTGAACAATTGATTACTCACCAAGTTTTGTTACAGATGAACAGTAAGTTACTTACCTAGTTTTGTTATGGTTGAAGTTGCCAGGTTTTCCACAAATGATTTTGAAGCTGGAGGGGGTGGTTTATCACCATACCCAAAAAGCTCAAAAAACCCCACCTGTAAATCCTAAAAACAAAATTATAAGGCATGATAAGTCATGTTCAGGTACAGTATTTTGGGTACAAAAACACAAGTATCAAGGAAGTATGACATATGGAGTATATAGTACGTGAAACCTAAGCTTTACCCTTAAGCTGAAGTGCACATTACTTGACACGAACATTAATGACTGCAGTGCACATTAATTTTCCTTCCTGATGTTTGAAATGCTCACTGCTGAGATTCACTTATATGGGAAACAGGTGATGCTCCTGGCTACAGTTAAAGAAATATGAATCTCTGTGACCCTCAGATCCTCATAAAGAGTGCACATACATCATCTTTGCATAATGATAGAGTTACATGTCCACTGTCATAGTCATTTTTAGAATGGAAATAAATTCTAGAGCAATAATGTACTGTTTATGTTTTTATATATTATTCATTAATTCTTTTCAGCTATGATGGACTCTCAAGACTATTCCTGCACTTCAAGTTTAAGAATAACTTACCATGATCACTTATCATCTAATTTAGAAGATCTTTAAAGAAAATTTACAAGAAAATGTGATGATAAGGGCTTCAGTTGGTGTTGGAGTGAAGGTTACTAAGAGGGAGAGGCAAAGGCACTTGGGTCATCTGTGTCACACCCTAAATTATCTGATAAAGTAACTTTTGTCATGTAATCCCTGAGTACCTTTATTATACTCGGTAGATACAGTGATATATATGGTTACACTGACTCTGGAAACAGGGCAAACCATGACAAGCCAACCATCAATGTGCAAGATATGACTCGGAACGTATTTTGCCAGAGAGTGGGATATGAATCAAAGAGTATGTTGTTAGATATAAAAATGCTTGGAGAGTAAAATTCCTTAAAACATCTTGATTTATTTTATTATTAAACAAACAATAATTCTGGTATTGAATAAATGAATGACAGTTTTCCACTCTACAGCAGTTCCACCTTCACAATTCACAATCTTGCTCAGCTCTCCATATATGCCCCCAGCATCCACATTCTTTAACCGCTGTGTTGCTCTTCTTAATTCCTTATTTGTAATGTCTTCCTCTTCTATATACTCTCTTTCACCTCAGCTCTATTCCTACAATTTTTTCCATTCATTCTTTAAAATAATTTTTCCATATTCTACTACTTTCATTCTATAATAGCCAACAAATAATGAGAACAGTAAAGAAGTTTGTGTCAGGGAGATCAAGGTTTGTACAGTTTACATATTGGATCACTGGCATTTAGTCTGAAAAGTAATAAAAATTTGTCACAGGCTGATGGCAATGCATTGGGAAATTTCATACAAATCAAAGATTGATATGTAACCTAACCTGCCAGAAGCCTCCATGGAGCAACAGTCGAGCCATGTGCAGGTAATGGTCTGGTGTTTGTCCTGACTGTAGAGGCTGACAATTGTGCTCCTCAAAGTACGATGCCATGGCTCTGAAAATAGAAGCAAACAAAACACTGACTGATACTCTTCTTTCCTACAACAGCAGTGCAACACAATAATCTTCATGACGAGTCATTACCATTGCTAATAACCCTAAAAAGATTAAATACATTTACAGATCCACAAATTTGGTGATACAACCTGAAAAAAATTTCATATTTCTCTTAATTTTTTAAGTATATTAGTGATAAGCATCCATGATTATCTAAAAACCTAAAATAGGCTTTCAATTGTGTTTCAAGAAAATCAATGCCATTTTTGTTACCTATTTGTGCATTAGGGGAGGCAACTTTACATTCACTGATCAAGTAACTTGCAGAAATAAGTGTACCTGTGATGTGCAGGAGGCAGGACCCAAATATGGATGGAAGCAGTGCTATTTCATTAGTTGTTTAGCGAAGTTTGTTCAAAATGAACCATTTTCCACAAAAGAAATGTTTTTACTAGTTCCTCATCAATGCAGAGATTTTGTGTAACTGTCAATGGGATAATTTGTAAGTTAAGTGATTTATTTTACTTTTGATATACATTACATTGTGCTAGCCACAGAAAGGACGCTAGTTGACAATTTATGTTAATCTTTCTCTTTGTTGAAATTTCAGTTTTATTAAGCCTGTAATCTGATTAGCAAACTGAGTATAGCTCTATAATCTAAACAAAGTGCCAAGTAGGTATTTGTTGTCAGCCATCTGCAGGACCAGGAATTTGCTTGGTGCTTTAGGGAAGCGTGAGGCCCAAATAAATGAAAGTGGTAACAGTAGATTCCTTACACTCTATACAGCTGATATGGAGTGCTTTTGCCTCACAATTTCCCTTTACTTCACAGTCCTGCCCACTTTAGGGGAATTCTCTTTGTGGGATGTAATACATGCAATCAATTCTGCAGGGTGTATGGAATCTATTGCAACCATTTCTGTCAAAATCTATACACTAGAAGATACACTAAGGATTATAGAAGACACATTAGTGATTATGAAGTTACAATCTCTAGAGTTGAAAGGGATCCAAGGAGTCAGGTATACAATTAAAAGTTTGGTAAGTTTACAGATTGCGTTGCACAGATTTTCCGTGTGAGAATGATATAATTATCCTAACAAATGAACCTTGGCTAACCTAGGGGATGAATGTTCATAGCCATGGGGGCTTATAAAAAAAATCAATTGCATATAACAACTTTTGTAACTTCTGACAGGCGTAAACTGTAAATATTCCAAAATTTTAACAGGTGTAGGGAAAATTAAGTAAAATCTATAATATAGCAAAATTAAGAGGAAAATTCAATGACATTACAGAACTGGAGGTCTGGACCACAGATTACACAACTTGGTTGTTCCCTAAAGCACTGAGATAACGTCCCTCAGAAATACAAAAGCCTTTAAAGATATGTTACAGATTATTCAATTAAATGACAAAAAATAAGCTATATGTCGGTAAAATAAATGGCACAAATATTTACCCAGTGAGGTTGCAACTGGTCCCACTGTTTACATGTCACTGTCACGTGACCAAAACACTACTGTCATGCCAACCAAAATATATATTAGTGAAAATAATAATTCTCCATTTTTCACACATATTATTAGATTCTTTTTTTATACAGTTGATACAATTTGCAAGTATTATTAGAATTTTCGCTCATGCAAGCATGGTTAAATAATATCTAAGTAAATAAGGATGGAGCTTCACCAGTGAAGGACTCCCTCATCGTACGGTACAAATATACAATCATTTTTATCTCATATAATTCAACCTATATTACTCAAGTCTTACTATACATAACGCCCATAGCATTACAACACTTCTCATCTTTATCATATATAAATTATAAGCCTCTCAGACTATCAATGGGCTCCGCCCTTAATAGTCCATTTTTGCAAGGCTCCCATCAAACATACAATATATTATGAATGTCTCAATTGCACAATTTGCATGACTGTGAGTTTCAAGTCCAATGAAATACATCACAGCTTAAAACCAAAAATATCTGACCGATGATGAACGGTGTTTAAATATGAATGTTTAATACATGACCTGTTTTAGGGATACATATACTCTGAAAAGGTAGATGATATCGATTCTAATATGGACTACATATATTGAATGCCTATATAAAGAAAGGTAAATCTTATGACACTTATTACAGCCATAATGATATGCATTAGAATACATTTAGTTCATTCATTGCCCCAAGAAAAACGAACATTGATATATTCAAGTTTATAGCAAAAACCGCTCATGAATTTAGGCCTCCGGCATATTGGCGTGGAGTTAAAGGGTGGACCACACATTCATCTGAGGAGACATGACCTCAAGCACTATGGTTGGGGATATACAAGGTAACAGAACTACTGCCAGCCACTGGTGTTAACGCATGAGAGAACGCAACACATCAGCCGGTAGGGTGATAACCATGTTAAATACATTCTTGGTCTGCCCGTCCTCCTTGATGTATTTTACATCTTTTTTGTTGTTAGTAATGCTGGTGCAAATGTTGGCTAAAATGTGATATACTTTACGCATATAGGAATCCACAGTGACCCAAGAAAGGCAACTACCAGGACAAGATATTTCTCTTGTCACCATATGTTAACCTCGTGTTTTCCAATCATTTCAGGAATAAGTACGGTATATTAATTAGTCCTATGCTCATTCACATCCGCTAATGACTGAAGTACATATAACATATACGGTACACGTACCAGGTAATGTTGAATCCCATGGACCCCACCCATACCTTATTGAGCAGGAAGTGGATTTTGAGCAGCCCAAAGCAGACCGGGACTCGATAATATGTTGCCAAGCACTGAAGGTTGTACCTCGGGCGACATAGATATCACAGATAAAGTCTATCTTCCTTGATAAGTGATGCTGCATGCGCAATATGAGAACCGCGAGATTTAAAAGACGGTGGCGGTGGGATCTACATGCACCATTCCACTTGTGAGCGTTAATGGCCTCCCTTATCAGGTGGGCGTGGCAACTCAAATAAGCTATTCCCCGTCGCACGTCCCCGCCAACTGCGCAACAAATGGTGATCTCAGAGTCATGCGACGCAATCTCTCCCGCCAAGGCCCAACGAATCATGGCCATATCGGGGAGTGCGGTCCCTCGATGAACGGCACTGTCGGACGCATGGCCCTGTGGCCTTATGCACGGTGTCGTCAGCAGCACGACGCATAGTCCTGCGATGCACGTCATCGACGGCCACAAGTCGCATGGCGCCGGCGGACGGACGGACGACGCATGGTCCCTTGAGTAAAAGACGCACAGTCCCGTCGGACACACGACACTGTGGCCATATGACTCACGGTATTATGATCCGCACGACGCACGACAGTTAGCCACACAACGACGCATGGCGCTAACATACGCACGACCCATGGGTCTGTGGCCATATTAACGCAAGACGCCATCAGACGCATGGACCTGTGGCCACATGACGCCATCAGACGCACGACGCGTGAACCTGTATCCATATAACGCATGATACCATCGAACACCCGACGCAGTTGGTCACATGACCGTATGGGGCCTTGGCGGCGACGCATGACGCATGCGGCCCGTACAGCCGCACGAGCCATGGCCGTCAGCTGGAGGGGGAACAAGTGAGCATCGGAGGTAAACAAATCGTTGAGCGGCCAACCGATCATCTCCGCAGTTCTCACCTTTCAGATTCTTGTTTTTATTCCTCTACAGTGGCCATTTAACGTAACCGACGTGTACCAGTAGTTCTGGTGATTGACTTGTTAGGTTTTTGAACATATATGGGCGCCGGAAACTTATAACCAAGTTTATATTTCCAGTCTATGGTTCAGGAATATCGACTGACCCAAAAATGTTTTTCAAAAGATTTCGGAGTGATGATTTTTGTGTATGGTAGGACTGTATGGGAATTGAATGAGGTTTGACATGGATTTAGGTCTTTGTGGTAGTATAGGAATTGTAATATATTTATTTTTGGAATATTTCACTCGTAAGCATATGGTATGTGACGCCCGACATGATATATTTGGTAGGGTTCAAAAATATAGGGGAGAACCAGAGGGATACTATGGATTTGCTTGAAGCGCAGGGAAAACTACAATTTCGGACATCATCCTGTTTGTGATAAAAATGAAGAATTAAATCGTCTCGGTGACTAAAAACCATCCGAAAAACAATTTTAATCAAACTAAACCTAATTCGCTGGATGTCCAAAACGGTAATAATACCAAAACGCATATTGGTGGACTCGATGTACTAAGTAATTTACACGGGAAAGTTTGATTTGAGTACTTGCTATTTTAGTCTTGCATCGCTCTTAACTTTGAATATTACAAGGTTTCTTTGGTAACATTGAATATTACAAGTTTCTAAGGTTTTGATTGATATTTTTCAAGTGTATTACCAAATTTTGTTTCAGCTTAAAATTTTCTCTTGTAAAGGTATTTCTCTCTACTATCATTTTATTTGATATTTGTTAATTGATGTGATATTCAAAATCATGTTCCACAATTGTTGTTTTCTATGTACAACACTATCACTGCAGGAAAAAAAATCATATAGTATTCAAAACTAATAGTGGAGCATAGATAGAATGGTAAATCTTTATTGCGTGATGAATGTGATATTAGGGAGGGTTATGATTGATCAGGGAATTTATGGAATGAAAGTATTGGTAATAGGAACATCTAGAAATCAGCATTCCTTTTGGAATGCTTACCCAGCTTTCCTGAGCAGCTTGATTTTACTTTAATTTTGATGTTATATGATAAATTTGGGAATTTTACAATGCCATCATTTAGTTGTTGGGAGGTGTGTTTGCTGTGTTCACTGAATATTTACTATGTTGTACTGCATGGAACTGGTACATTCTGGTGTTTTCTGACAATGATATTCAAAATGGTGTGTATTTACTTCCAAATGTGGAAAAAAATGCATGTTATTTGGACCTCACTGGTCAAGATAGGTGATTTGTTGCCACTTGAGACCCTATACCTCTATATTTACTAATACTTTGGCTGCTATGAAAGTAGGGAACAAGTGTTCTTTTTGTGATATATTTGTATTAAATACTTTTTTACCTTGTATTATCTATCTACCCACAAACTTGGCTCACCTTTGTTGAGTTTTGGAATTCAAATGGATAACGATCAGTTACAGTAGCGGTTCTGCATAGAAGCTAAAGTCATTACGAATCTCATGTTTATACTTAAGTGAATAGAGATTATTAGGATTTTATAACATGACCATGTTGACTTTTTTACATTTTCATGTTTTGTAAAGAAAGAACAGCCCCTGTTATTATCTGTACATGAACCAAAAGAATGATGTTGATGAAAGATTAAATCTAGTATCCAAAGTAGTATGTTGAAGATTTAATAAAAAAAAAACGTTGTTATTTGATAAGTACGTAGAGATTTTGTGGGATTGTAACTGATTTTGTGTGATTGTTTCTATCTTTGATACCAATTTTGTCAAAAGGAAGGTTGAGTTTGTAAAGTGAGGGCAGAAGGTGGTAACAAATCAAAGAGACAAGAAGAACCTAACTTAATCTTTGGGTTGTTGCTTTTGTGAAGAATTTGAAAAGAAGAAAAGCCTAATTTAAATTTGTTCATTGTTAAATCCAGTTAATTTGGATCCTTTAGATTTAGCTTTAAAAAGAGTGAACTATTTGAGAGGATCGTGTGGAATGACTAGATGAATGAACAAAGTAGTGAGGAGGGTGTATGAGAGATTTAGTATGGCAGGGAATGAATCTCATAGTGGTAGAGTGGATGAAACACAGTACTTTGAGGTGGTTTTGGGCATGTAGAAAGAATGTAATACTGGGAGCTTACAGGAAAATGCATGATAGTAACAGTATAATTAAAGGGGTTGGTGTGAGAGGAAGACAACACTTAATATGGGAAAATAGAGAGGAAAAATACTGAAGGGAAAGAAATGGTGGAAGAATGCATGTAACTGTGTATGCGAGGGAGGTGTGTAAGGATGGGGATAAGTGGAGACTCTTTTTCTGTGGCCACCCAGTTAATGGGAGTTCCCAGGGGAATGGGTGTCAGATATAGATAGATAGGTAGAAAAAAGATTAGATAAAATGTTGATGTGCTTACATATGAGTACAAAGTACTCTATTGCTTTGTGTGTTTTTGTTTACATTTTTACAGTTAGAATGGCTGTAGATTTTAGGATTTTGAACAAGTAGTTATGACTGAAAATTTCAGAATGGCCACAGTAGAAGTGTCAGCAGTATTCCAGGCATATTTTTACATATGTGACACTGTCATCTCAAGTTTTTTTATTGTGTACAAGGCTTTATGATTGTTTTAAAGCTCTTCTTAGGTTGAAGAGTGTCAAACATATCTTCTGCAGCGATATAGACTTAATGAAGAGAGTCTTCCATTATGGTGAAATTTATAGTCATAGAGCATATTGGAAACAGAGGTGGAATTATCCGTCCTGAAAATATATCAGATGTAAAGGAACAAATCGGTGCCAGAGTCTCATTGAGTGAAAATCCATGTTACCAATTCTCTTTTGATCACTTGAAAACGACAAAGCATCCCTCAAATAGGACATAAAAAATACCCATGATTAGTAGTTCAAGATATTATTATCCATACTACATTTCCTGCATAATCTGAATTCATCATATGATGTGCTTGTTGGAAAAATAATGTTGAAGAGATAATTTTAACATACTTTGATATTGCACAATTTGCCTCACTTTCCAAGTCCTGCTCACCTTTCTTGAGGAAGATTCAAATGATTTATTTTCACAATATTTACTCATCTCTAGGAAATCTACCTTAAATGAATTTTTCTCTTTTGCACACAGGCAGTTGGCATGATGGTTATTATACCTTAAGAGGAGATTACTGAGCCTTATCTGTTAGCTGGCACTTGGACATATTTGCAATATGGTGACCTCGTTGGCAATACGTGAACCTCTGACAGTGACTGCTACACTGTTGTACTTGGCTTTGTTCTTCTACATATATGTCCAGCTTATACTTGTCCTCATTTATGGCCATAAAAGATGGTATGTTTATATAGATTTAACAAAAATTTTTAATGTTAATTGACAATATGGTAACAGACATATCATGGAGACTTCGTTTGAAATACTGTACATCATTTACTAGAGCTGATTGTAAGTTGTATTCTGATATTGGGATTTATTATAGAGGAATTTAAGAGGTATAAGATCCATACTGCAGGCATCTTGAATAACTGTTATCCATTACTTACCTTGGTGGTATGTAACAGGATGGAGATATAAACACATTTTATTAATTATTTCCATATTCATACTAGATATTGATTTACTCATTATCTTGTATTACTTATTTTTTATGCAGTTAGTTTATTTGCCATGTTTCAGTAAAGCTGTAAAGGCATAACACATTTTTTATCATGGAATGTACAGTTGCCTCTCATACTGTAAAAGAAATTTGTTAGTGTGACAACTATCAGTTTCATTAGATATATTTGTTTTGTTGTGTAAAGATGCTTGAGAGTTGTATATATATGTAAATAATGACTAGTTTTGTTAGGAAAGGAGCTTGATCATATAATGGCCATCTATAATTACATATAGACTGCTTTAGAAATACGGTAAATGGTAGTAGGATTAAGAAATGAAAATCAGATGTGAGTGTTTTTCGGTAGAGAATTTTAATCCAAAGAAAATCTGCAATTTCATATCCAAGTATTTATTAATTGATTTTTACCTTTTGTTTTCAAGAACTATGTTAAATAATTGGTGCTTCTAAGCTTTTAATTTGTGGATTGTCAAGTCAGTATTTTCATTTGTTCAAAAGATACAGCATTGATGCATTCTTTGTAATTGTCAACACATTGGTGCATTCCTATGGCCAACCGACATTGATTTTTGAGAAATGTTTGAGATAGAAAGCTGACATTTCTTGAAGAGCATTGATAATCAGCTTCGTTAACTCAAATAAATTTGATGATAAACTGTAGAGAAAAGCATCCCTTGATGCTTAAGACTTGACAGTACTCACTTTTGGGCAGATAATATCAAACATGATAATCATTTCATCGAATATAATAGCCATCTAATGATAAACAACACTAAAAATACTTATACCATATCCTGTAATTATTTTCTGTTTAAAGTTACTGTTCAAGCTTGCACTGCTAGTGCTTTCCTCCATCTAGCACTTGAATTTGGTACAATACTGAGATTTGTGAATGCACCAGCATGCAAAGCTACAAAGATCCATCTAACAGTTTTGTAATGTATTTTTCTTCGATTCTTGTTTTAAGTACATAATTTCTTCCAGCAATGATACTACACATGATACACAAGTTGGTTATTAATGTGGTAAAAGTCTCAAATATTTTGAGGAATTTCACAGTGTAGTATCCCATTGGAAATAAGAGGATACTGAGACTTTTTGCTCTGAAACATAATCTTGTATTTTTGTAATGTGATTGATACTGTTTATGATATTCCTTCCAGGTGTTACAGAACTTTTCTCTTGTACACATGTGCAATGTGGGCTGGGCTGCGCGTGACTCTTTTCTCATACTACTGTTACTTGGAGCATGGAAACATACAGGAGACCATTCCTGAACTGTCCCGCCATGTGGGAACAGCTGCCTACTTTATCCTCTTCTCACTACCAGTGTATTTGCAGTTCTGTGTCCTCTGCCTCCTTGTATCATATTTTTCTCAGGTTTGTATATTTAACTTGTTAAGTTTACCTCACCTCATCCGTGGAGGATATTGTTGAATTGCATATGAATTTCTTTTCTCTGTTGTTTTATAGTGATTACAGTATGCCCCTTTATAGATTTTTTTTTTAGATGTGTGTATACGAACCAGAAAATAGTTGAATATGCTTCTTATAGATTTGCTTTCTTGGTTATCTTTGATATTCTTGTTGTGTACTTGGAAGTGGCTGATGAATAGAATCTTGTAAGTCTTTTGAATTTATGATCACAGTTATATAAATTTTTACTTTTAAAATTTTTTATGATTTTGTGACAATATACTGCTATGTAATTTCAAAGTATACTATTTAACAAGAAATTACCCTACCAATAAGAAATGCAGCAAAGGCTGTAAGTTTAAAAAAATTAGAGGGTATATTATACTGTAGTTAAGTGGCACAGATCTTAGTAAATAGTGGCTCTATATATACTGATGGGCTGGTATGTAAAAATGATGATTAAACAACAAACATTTATTTTAGAATTATGTTAGTTATAAATAATGTAGAGATTTTATTTGTATTTTGAGTGAAAGAGGCTGAATAAAAGGAGGGCATAAGATGGAGTGGGAGACCGAAAAATAAATGGAAGGATGGAGTGAAAAGGCTTTGAGCTATTGGAGCCTGAACATGTAGGAAGTAAGCAGGGATTGAGTGAATAGGAGCACTGGGGTGTAATAGGGGCAGCATACTGTCATTGAGCTTGATTGATGTATGAAGTGGTTTGGGGAAACTGCAAAGAGGTCTTTGGGACTTGGTGTGAATGGAGGCGCTTGATAAGAATCAGTGTATTATGCAAAGTAAAGAAGTACAGGCACTTATGGAAATATGGAAGTCCTTGTTTTACCCTGTCACAATAAGCTTGGGCTGAAGATTTACATGTTTGATTTAGAGGCCGTATTTACCTAAATTTCCTTGTGAAATTTGAGAATGGAGATAATGATAATATACAAAGTTAGAAAAACAAGAAACCTTGTATGCTGAACTTTGAATGAATGTACATGAAATAATGATGTTATGTATGGTATTTACAGATTGTACGAAGTTCTGAGGACCGATACCACCCAACAAGATGGAGGTAGGCACTGATAAAATTCTATATGTTAATGATTGAAAAAAAAATCATATTGTTTTTTGTTATCCTTTTGATTTATGTGGAATGTTTTAATGTAGGAGTATTATACTAGGACCACATATTCCTTAACCTATTCTTTCTTAATTTGTTTAGCTTCAATTGCCACTTTCTTTTTTAATAAAAGATCCTTCTTTGGTAGTTTGAAATTCAATCATATGTCACTGTACATTATATTTGCTTGTTCTAACTTTTACATCATGATGCCACATCAGCATTTTTCATATACATGTGAAATATTGGATATCCTTGTTCTCTGAAGTGTCTGGGACCCACAGTATATTTACTGAAAAGAATGGACATTACTGAAGCAGAGGTTTTCTCTTTGTGCTAAGACTGTTTTTTTGTACCTAATTACCTTTCCCACCTTAGCATTGTAGCATTAATAGCAAACAGTGGCCTCACTTGCACACCTCCAACCTCAAACTGTCATGAATAATGTATCAAAACCTTTTTGAAGAACCAGTGCTTGATTCCAGACAGTTACAGGCTAAGGCACAGGTACTAGTGGTTGGTAAATAAATGTGGGGGAAGGGTTGCTTGGCACTAGCCTGGAGTACTACTAGTCTATATTTTTCTTGGTGTTTAAGGGGGATGAATCATTGGATACACCTCACTTTTGGGGTTGAAAATAGCACATTAAACCCCCCAGTGAATGCAAACGATAGAGAAATGGTTTACATCTTTCAGGACTTACATTTTATCAGATGTATGTTACTGTTTAACCTTTAGTGATACCTTAACCTTCCCATTTTGAATATAGGAAGTGCCATGCTTAATATTCATGGGTAAACAGATGTATCTCTCCATTGATATAAAATATCTTGAAATTGTATATTACAGGAGTCTGTCTAGCCACACGGTGGCAGTTGTTGCAGCAAATCTGGTGGTGTTTGTGAGTAACTTGACATGTGCCATCCTTATTAAGGAAGCTGAGCACCAGATGCCAGGTAACTAGCATATTCTTTATTTTCTCAGATGATGATGTAGTTAAAAGTTATTTTGCTTAGTCATTCTACTCTGAGGCTGCATATAGATTAATAGTTATATTTAGATTTGGGATAATGTTGGGAAAAACTTAATTTCTTTTAGAAAAATATCACTATAACCAACAAATCTTTAAGTACAAATTATAGTTTTTTTTTTTTTTTTTTTTTTTTTTTTTGCACAGTACCAATTTCAATTCTTACTGTAGTAAAGGCAGCTGCTGTTAGTAAGTATATCAGTGTTTTTATATAGGGCACAGATATGTCCACATTTCATCAGGATTAAGCCATACTGTGCTTCTCCCCTTGTTTTTACTAATGGAAAAAGATATTTGCCATTCATCAGACATAGACATACCATCTTAAAATGCTTTTGTCCATGTTTTTGTAATGGGTTCATCATTCCACATATTTTTTTCACCCATTGATAAAGCTCTATGAGTATCTGAGAGAGCACTTGCTTGGTGGGGAGTTAAAACGCCATTTTACCCAGGAAAATATGAATGCATCCATGATGATTCCCATCTTTCCTTGGACCATCATAAAACAATTGAGACCAGTAGATGCTTGTTCACAGGGCTTATTGACCATACAGAATCCACTAGGCCTGTAATTCCACAGTATAGAGTGGAGAGGGCACCAGGCCAATCCTGCACCAAATAGTTGCTGTTTCAGAATCTCACATGGCACAGCCTACAATGAAATGGTTTTCCATTCTTCAAAACCTACAGCTGTCACATCTTCATTCTTTTCTTTATGTATTCTCATAATTCTAACTGTATAATTATGGTTGTCCATCTCTGCTGCTCATATTTCTTGTCTCAAAACTTTGAAAATTGAGGATTCACACATATACATCAAAGTTAAGACAAGGAATCTGACATGTGAGATTCTTGCCAACTTGTGAGCACATACTCCTCCCATTCATCAGAACTTTCATCGCACATCCAGTTCTGCCTTTAATGTCTGTCTACCCACTGTAGCATCCCAGTTATCTTTACTTATCATCATTTCCAAATACTTAAATGCATTCAACATTTTCTAATTCTCCAATAAAAGAATGCTTTAAGTCTTGGTTACATTAACTTTTAACATCCTTCTACATGCATCAACAAAGTAACCTACCTTTCTATCCATGTGATCAAATTGAGCTTGCATAGAGCATGGCTATGGTGACCATTTTATACCAGTTATGGAGACTGTTGCTGCTGGGTGGAATGGGCATCAGATATATTGATAGATGGATTTATACATAAAAACATTCTGTGACTATGGAGATACTAGATAGCCTACTTGCTTTCTTACATTTTGTTCTGATATCTCACTTGTACCTTATACTTACTGCTTTCATTCTTAAAAGCCCTTAACAACATTCTGAAGTCTTTAATGGATATGATAGGGATTTAAAACCTTCCAGTGTCCCTTACTGTTAATTATACCATATTTTTTTTCCATAGATTTTTCCACTTGCTTAGTGAGAACAGAAATTTGTTTTTTCACGCCCTCTTCCCTTCCAAAATTCAACCTCTTTTACGCCTAGAAGTGGTTCGGTAGTCCTTTCAGAAATGTTTGCTTTCAGTCCTTCCATACATCCTGTCATCTGTGCTAAGAAATGTTTACTCCCTCTACTATTATGCATTAAATTCAATCTTTTGGGAAGCATATTGGGGCAGTATTTGTCAAAAGCAGGAAGACAGTGTTATGGTTTTATCAGTGTGTGGATATTTTTTAAGATATATTATTCTTAAATGGCCTTGTAAAAGGAGACATTAACCTCATTATGTTTACTTTTTGTATATTTGTCCACTCAGTCCATTATCCTTTCTGTCAGCAATGTTTTTCAATTAATCCTTTCTTTTCCGTGTATATTGTCTGCCATTCTTTCTCTGTATGTTCAATTTACTTCATCTAACTGAAAGACCTTATACATTTATCTGTCAATTCATGTATGTTTGCACACCTTCCCTTATTTCAGTTTATCATAGATTTATTTTTCTGATCAGCTTTAACAGATAGCATAGTTCCAAGTCCAAAGCTCATTCTCTCCAACCTACCGGGAACTGTGGGCTATGTCATTTATGCCCGAGTCATTATCAATGGTACAATGTTCATTACCATGGCTGCTGCTTTGGCATACCTGATTGTGCAAGTGGCAAAAACGGCTGAAGTGCGACTTCTTCTGGAGACGGAGGTATGATTATATTTTTATGTGTATTTTCCAGAAATATCAGATGAATTTCAGCTGAATTTTTAATAGGATCATTTCTGTACATATTATGGAAGGGATGTTTCCAGATTCCTCCTGCAAGTAGCTACACTGCAGGTAAGAAGTCACATTGAACAAAGCTGTATCATTGTCAGTGGATAGAAAGAAGTACAGTCTTGTTGAAGGCTTTATTTCACAGGAGTCTATCATTTCTTTGCTTCTATGTGGAATGCAGCTTTGCAGCTGCAGGAGCCCCATGAAAGGGATACTGGGATTGTATGATGATAATAGTAATAATTAAAATTAATAGTAATGATAATAATAATAACAGTAATGATAATGATTATACCAGTAGACAGGGGAGAAGGAATGCTGCCCACATAACACCTGCATGTCTTAAGAAGGCCACTAAGAGGAGTGGGAGTGGAGAGATGAAAATCCTTCCCATTGTACTAGTATTACTTAATAGAATTTGGAAAAGAGGAAAGAACCTAATGAGGATTTGTTTCTCATTTGTTCCTGATATTGCTTCACCATGCTGGAAATAATGAACAGGCATGGTAGAAAGTGATAATAATAGTGATAATAGTTGCACAAAAGGAATGATGATAAAAGAATTCTGGTATATATACAGTTATTGATAGAAAATTATGCTGTAGAGGGATTTAGATATGAAGTACAGGGAAATTTCAAATTACTGGAGGAATGGGCTTATCGATACACTGCAAATTCAGGCAGGGATTGGACACTTTTTCAATAGCTTTATAGTTTACATAATGGCTATTCAGAGTAATGTTTCACCCCGAAGAAGTAAAATTAATGAAATGCATTTTTAATGATTGGACACTGGCTTCTGTGATGATTTTAAAGAACTGGCAGAATAAATGGCATCTGAGCTTTCAAATAAGAAATCAGAAACAAAAGGATGCTGTGTCCCTTTGGAGTCTTAAAGAGTAAATAGGAGCTGTTCCATGTAAATTTATTTTACTAAAGATTCTTATGAATATGGTCATATATATATTAATTTGTGAGTATAATCTATTGATATCACAAAGGTAAGTTGGTACCATAAGTGTGATTATGGATATTGTCATCAAAGCATCACTAATTGTGGATGTCTTTTTGGCATATTTGATAGCCAAATTACCCGAAAGAAAGATGCATGTGTACACTGACTGAAGTGCTAGGAGAGATTACTTGAAAGAAAGATGCATGTGTACACTGAGTGAAGTGCTTGGAGAAATTACTTGAAAGAAAGATGCATGTGTACACTGACTAAAGTGCTAGGAGACATTTTTACATTTGCCACTTATCCAAGAGTGCAAGCGATGGAATATACAAAAAGGAAATTGTGAAAGAGTCAGCAGTTAGGTTCTACGGGCTAATGCCCATCTAGTGGTAGTTTGTGGATTTTATGATTATTGAGATCTGATCAACATTATCTTTCTTTAGTTTTTTTTTTTCCTTTCACTCTGTAGAATTCAAAGATATATATAGATATATTTAACATTTTAAAGGAAGATTGAATAGGATACAATTCATTTTTGTTACTCATCAAATTTTATTTCCGTACGTTACCTAAATGGCCTCTAAAAATCTGTTGTAGACCCTTTGTTCATGGTATGATGTCAATCTCATCACCAGTGTCAAAGACAATTTGTGATCGTTGTGAATTTTGATTTAGTTTTGAGACAATAGACTTGGTGAGAGTAAAAGAAGTGTTAAGGAAAGCTTTATGATGTCTACTACTGATCATATAATACAGGAAGAAGAGGAAAATTGCAAAAATGAGTTGTTGGGTATAGATGTATAATATTTGTTACCCATAATGATTTATTGCTTGTTCTTTGTCTTCAGGATATGACTCAAGCTGGTGCTCGCAGTGTTGGTATCCTGCTCGTGACGCTTTATATGTTCCGAACTGTTGCCAACATCTTGGCACTTGTACCATGTGTCGAATGGGTTTATGACACTGACCAGGTAACACTTTTAATTATATGCAGGGAAATAGAGTGAGAAAGCACTGGAAGGAGAGAAATGATCATCTGTCAGTCATACTCTGCTTACTACCATACATTTTTCTTACACCTTCACTCCTTTAATGATCACCTTTCCTCACACCACACATTATCCTCAAGTATTTCATTTTCAACATATCCATCCTTTTCCCTTCTTTTTCACTTAGGTTTGAAGACTAGCTTTCATACAATGATGTTGTGACTTCTGTACCATCTCATCAGACATCTTTGCTCTCACAGGCATTGACCTCTCCTTCTATGTCCCTCATTGCACACAAGACCTTTGCTTCCTCTCCCACCTTGTGACTCATTTCAGCCACTCTGGTTCCATCCACTGCCGTGATTATTACCAGACATATAAAGCACAACAATTGCTCCTGGTCCAGGTTTTTCTTAGATTTTCAGACCTGTTGTCAAATCTCTTTCCCCTTGACAAAATTCTGTAGTGCATAAGATGGAGATGGGTAACAGATATGCTGTATAACCTTATCTGTATCAGTTGTTCATGTTATTTTCATTTTCATTAGACTATGAAAGATGCTAGTCATTTGTACTGTAATTGTTTATACTGCCTCACAAGAAGTCGAGGATTTTCGGAGATATGACAAAGCTGCTATTTTTTCAGGCAGTTAGAAAGAACAGTCCAGATAGTCTTAGAAAATAATATTAATCAAGACAGTATTTTCCTGCTTAAAACCAAACTTCAAAACAGTTTTTCTGTTCATTCATTTTTGTTTGCTTTTGTACAGAATTAGTAAGGAAAAAATATTTTTTTGTTCCTCAATTCAAGATAATTTGTGTACAGAATTAGTAAGAAAAAAATATTTTTTTGTTCCTCAATTCAAGATAATTTGTGTACAGAATTAGTAAGAAAAAAATATTTTTTCGTTCCTCAATTCAAGATAATTTGTAGAGTGGAATTATGAATAAAGTGAAGTTCTCATTTGCCAGATCATTATCTGTTCTAAAAAGCTTGACAGATGCTTAGTAGGTAGTTTCCCAAAGATTTATCTTTAGGATATGGACAAGGATATTAGCTTTGATCGTGCATTATTATTTCAGGTTGACCTTCTAAGTGATAGTGAATATGGCTATTACACCTTCATCACAGTTCAGTTCCTATGGGAATATCTCCCTACACTTGCATCTGTTGTCTTCTTCAGAGTCAAGAAACCAGTGGTAAGCGACTGAGTATTGGTTTTCGTTAACATAAAGCTTTCTCCAGTCACATGATAAACTTTCATACATCTAATTCAGTTTCTTTTCGTTGATACCATGAGGCCACAGGGAGAGCTTCAGGGAAAGTAGAGGGTGAGTGAACCAGATTTGTGCTTTAAAGAATTTCTGTGTTAAAGACTTGGAGAAAGAGAGTGAATTGTTTGTGCCATTTATGGATCTGGAGAAAGAATGTAAGGTTGGCATAGAGACACTAGAGGGGTTAGAGCTGGATCCTTCGCAAGGAATGGGTTGCACCGAGGTATGCTTCCAGGGGGAAGAAGAAGTCTAGGTTTTAAGGCAGAGGTTAAACAGGTGATCAAAGGATTGGAGCTATTTTGAGGCACGCTCCCCTACGATCCGGGGAAGTATGCCAGCAGAGCCGTGCCCCTTGTTCATCTAGAGTTGGGAGAGTTCTATCTCTTGATCTGTCTGTCTAGTGTAGGTAGTAGTTGGTAGATAGTCACAAACCAGGGAGGTATATTACTGGTACTACCCAGGTGGGTAGTACTGGTATTACTGGAAAAGTATACTGAGAATGAAATATGATAAGTATCTCATAGAATGTAATGGGATATACAGAGAAGTGATAGGGGGTCCATAGGTATATCCAGATAATGTGTGCAAGAATATGGAATATAGATGATTTCCCTGAAGTGTGGGTAGATGTTTCAAAAGTGCCATTGTGTAAAGGAAAAGTGTAATATGTGCAGTAGTTGTCAATGTAATATCTTGCTGAGTTTAGAAGGAAAGATGTATATGGTAGTTTATAGATGGTAATTGAGGTTTGATGGAATGGAGTAATGATTGATTGTAGTTTTGTGAATTAAATTTCCAGTGTAACATCTTGATAAATTTTGATGTGCTCAACTTTTGTTGTAAAAGTTTTAAATTAAGGCAATTTTCTCTTCATTTATTTGTTCCTAGAAAAGGTTACACTTTTGCTGTGGAGTGTGGCCATATGATGTTGAGACTGCCCATAGCTTTACACTAATAACTCCTTAAATGGTCTTCACTCATTTTTTTTCCCCTCCGTAATGAATTATGCTAGAATTTTTATTATTCACCTTTTCTTTCTTTCTTTCTTTCTTTCTTCTTCTTCTTCTTCTTCTTCTTCTTCTTCTTCTTCTTCTTCTTCTTCTTC
>JAYMFT010210188.1:0-11521 GCA_038088735.1 Panulirus argus
GAGAGAGAGAGAGAGAGAGAGAGAGAGAGAGAGAGAGAGAGAGAGAGAGAGAGAGAGAGAGAGAGAGAGAGTTACACTGAGTTACATAGATACACACACCACACAGACCTAAGGTTCAAGCTAGATGATCCGGCCTCAACGCAACTTAAGAATAATAAAAAGCAGCCCCCTTGAAAACAGCAGAAGGAAAAGAACTAACAAAGCAAAAGGCTCTCTGCCCAACCTCCACTCTCATCGGTACATACCGGCCGGAAAACTTGTAGAAAGAAATATCTTGCAGGATGAATATGCCGGAAGCGAATTTTTATAGGAAAGTCCTAAGGTAGAATGAACATGATTATGTCACGTAATCCTTCACCAGCGACATGAATCCCTTCACTTTTTGTTATAAGGATAAGCTTGAGCTCCAGCCTCTTGACTTGCCATGCATATATCATTCCTGATGTCGAAGAATGATACAATAATTCTTACTTACTCTCTTAAAGAGGATGACGTGGGTTAATCAATGCTGGTATATTACCGCAACATGGTCAAGGAGAGATCAGTGGCTGAGAAGATAGCATGATACACCACTGCGTTATGATGACTGATAAAGTGAATCAGTCATTACCGTAGAGTGATAAGTCATGATCAGTCCTAATTTTGAAGATATTAAGGGTGTTTCTCTAAACATTTTCTAGGAGCTTGTTCCACGCAACGATAATGTCGTTGGTAAAGAAATATTTCGTGCAGTCCAGATTAGCTCGGTGACCTCTAAGTTTTAATCCATTTTCTCTCGTCGGTAATGCTACCGTTACTGTAAAGAAATGTTCAGTACGACGTTGATGAACCCTTTAAGTATTTTGAAACATTCAATTAATTTGCCCTGAAGGCAATTATTTCTTAGGGAGAGAAGAAAAACGGAGAATAATGACAAAAACACGGCAAAGAACAAGAGACAAAAGAACAAGAACTTCTTATCAACATGAACAAAATCTACAACGTTTATATAAAAACTTGGATGATCTCAGATCATTTGATCTTGTAATCTAAATGCAAACTCTTGTCTCCCGTCCCGCCGACAACAAAGTGCGTCGTTCTCGGATGCGAAGATCGTTCTTTAAGTTTTTTTTTTTTTTTGATCTTCTACGTAAAATTCCCGAGAATTAACATCCACATGTTATTTTGTCACAACGGTCTCAGGAAGCTGCATATACCCCTTGACTGTAATGCCAGGCGGTTTTCTACTTTACTGTGGCTTGCAACTGCGCATTGAGGATTTCACAGTCATTATGCTTAAAGAGGTTACAGGAATATCTTCAAAGGCCTAACCTTTCAGACTAGACCGTTCTCCACCGTTTTAAGTCTCTATAGTCAGTCGGCTTTTCACACAGTCACAGACATTTCAGCAGTTATAAATGCAATACTCCCTCCAGGAAAGTCACTGACAATACTCTTTTAGGACAGTTACAGACAGTCCTCTTTCCAGGACAGTCACAAACAGTCTTCTCTCCAAAACAGGACAGTCAGAGACAATGATCTTCGCAGGACAGTCACAGACAGTGCTTTCTAGAACGGTCACGGACAATGCTCTTTCCAGGATAGTCAACAAGCGATACTCCTTCCACTGCAGTCAAAAGTAAAACACTTCTCATGCTAAGCACAAAAAAAAAAAAACTTTCCAGGACAATCAAAGACAATGTTCTTTCCAGGACAGACACAAACAATGCTCGTTCCAGGACAGCCAGAGACATTAATCTTTCCAGTATATTTACCCTTTACAAAACAATCACATACAATGGTTTACGTGGCAACCACATACAGTTCTTCCCTAAAAATGGCAGCCACATACAGTACTCTCCACATGACTCGTACATATAGTACCCTCCACGCTATATGGTATATGAACATGCACCACTCTCTAAGCCTAAAGAAACATAGAGACAGACCTGACCTTGTCTAGTGAGCTCAGAATTCGTGGCCAGAGGACTGACAAGAGACTCCTTCCAGCCTTATACAATATTAAACACT
Organism: Panulirus argus; assembly: GCA_038088735.1. Lineage (NCBI taxonomy): Eukaryota > Metazoa > Arthropoda > Malacostraca > Decapoda > Palinuridae > Panulirus > Panulirus argus. Next base: position 2,011 of record JAYMFT010210188.1, read on the forward strand.
CTCTTATGAAAACGCCTCAAAAATTTATCACAATATATTGAAACACAAGCGCGTGTACAAGAGAATAGAATACATTATACAGTAGGTAATATTTTCATATGATCGGAATTTTTGCAAGACGCGACAGTGATCAAGGGAGGGGAGGGGAATTTAGATTCTCATAGCTGTTGTAGCGCAGTGGAGGTTTCCATTTATACAACCTCTATGATATGTAGTAGTTTCTATGCTTAAAGGCTCTATAATATGCAGTAGTTTCCATGTTTGCTTTCTCTCTTACATGTAATTGAGGTTGCTACATTTACAGCCTCTGTAATATGTAATGGTTTCCATGCTTACTGACTCTGTGATATCCAAAGGAGGTGTTCATGTTTACAGTCTCAGTGATATATAGTGAAGGTTTACATGTTTACAGCTTCAGTGAAATGTAGCGCAACTCTCTATGTTTAGATTCTCTGCGATATGTACTGGAACGCTCCATGTTTACAGCCTGTGTGACATGTAATGGTTCCCATGTTTACAGACTCTGTGATATTCAGTGAAGATTTCCATGTTGGTAGCCTTTGCGATATGTAGTGGAGCCCTCCATGTCTCCATCCTATAAGATATACAGTGGAACTCTCCATGTTTACAGCCTCTGTGATATGTAGTGGAGCTCCCCATGTCTACATCTTCTATGATACGTAGTGGTCCTCTCCATGTCTACAGCCTATATGATAATACCCTATACAAAATTCATCCGTAGAGGAAGCCAACCCGTCCGTTGCGGTACAATTTTATCTCTTCCTCCACGGTCAAGAGCACACAGGCTTTACAGTCACTGCCTTCGTCTTTACGGCTGGAGAAGCTGAATAATTCAGCTGAAGATGGAGAGGTTTGGGGTATGAGGCGGGCTGGGGAAGATGGAATAAATTAAGCTGAAGATGGAGGGGTTTTGGATCTAAGCTTTCACGCACTCTAGCTGTAATGGGACACGTTCTTTCGTAGAAACAGGAGTTCCTGTCCTCCAAGATTCATTCGTATGCCCCAGGTCGATAGGCTTATCTCGCCTAAGGCCCCGCAGATCTAAGGCTATTGATCATTCTGCAGGGTTTTCCTATAATTGATTAATCCTTCTCTGATGAAACATTGTTATAGATCACCCGTTTATCCTGCTAGGAAAATGTTGAGACGAGAATTCATATTTCGTTTTGAATGACTCCCGATGAACAAGGGAATGTTAGAAATAAAAATGGTAAGCGATACAGAGGTAAAAGACATTGTGGCATCGAGCTGTCCCGTCTATTCCCTGAGACAGTATCTTCATGGAAATCCCTAAGGGTTTCTGAAAGAGACAGACGATAACTAGATGCTTCGATTTCTCTTTCCCTCGTGACTCTCAAGAGACACCAGCTTATGAATAAGTACATGGAATGTGAGAGTATGAAAAAGAGAAAGTAATCCAGGGGGGGGGAAATAGAAATCCTAGTTGGTAGTTATTCATATTCATCATAACATCATGGCACACCATGAGCAGCCAGACACTAACTGTTTAGAGAGAGAAAGAGATTCTACTGTTATTACTGAAGTGTGAGTAAGTGAGGCTGCCCAGCCATTTTTGGCATGAGCTCTGGTTAGTTGGTTGGTTCTTTGAACTTTACACCTGTCAGCTGCCAGGGTCAACAGGGGCGTCAAAGTCAAGCTACACGTACCAACTGAAACATCTTTTAACACCTTCTGTAGGTGTCAAACATGACACTGAGATCACATACGTACACTTACACTATGCGTATAACCTTTTCTCTGGATACAGCATCTTTATCTTCTCTTTCCATAGGTTTGTTTGTAAATCGCCGAAAGTGCATTTTTTGCCATTTTTTTCCATAATGAAAATTAGAATCACTGAGAAAACATATGATAAAGAGTTTCATTATAATAGTAACCGACTTGGCACTCGCAAAACGTGGCCACACTATGGCCATCTTAAGCGTATATAAACTATGGTGAGGAAAGGAAAGAAGAAGTGAATCAGGTACTTCTCAAGAGATGACTAGCTATAAGAAATACATACTTGAAACTTGGAGGAGACGTTCTTAAAAACTAAGCTACAGGGAGCTCTTAGACATCTTATGAACCTCCCTCTTTTGAATCTCTTACTCTTGAATTTCCCTCACTTGAACTTAGTTCTACTGAACTTTTCTCTCTTGAACTTCCTTCTTTTGAGTTTCCCTCCCTTAAACTTCCAACCCTTCAATTTCCCTCTCTTGAACTATGTTCTATTGAATTTCCTACTCTTGAACTTCCCTCTCTTGACTTCCTTCTCTTGAAGTCTTCTCTTGAACTTATCTCTCTTGAACTTACCTCTTTTTGAACAACTCCCTTTATATATTCGAACTGTATGACCCATTACCCTTCAGCACACTCCTACCACACATTTCTTTTTTATACGAAAGTGTCGTAAATATCTATGAAATATTGCAGTGGTACCTGATACACTTAACTGTGCCATTACAACACTAAAATCTGTTATATTTCTTTAAATATTTCTCACTCTTGCTTCTAGTAATTTTACTGAAATATTCTTCATAATTACTATCAGTAGATTAATGTAAGGAAATTATGAACAGTAATTAAAGAATTCACAGCACAACAAGAAGAAATGTTTTAGTAATGTGGATAATATTGCCAACGACAGTGAAAATTACAACAATGATGTTACAAAATGAATGGAAAGGAATTGAAGCAGCAACAGACAAATAGGTATTTATATGGCTGCTTGTGATGTGATGGTAGAAGAGATGAGAAACTCAGATATTATTGTAAGAGTAGAAAAACATAGAGGGCATTTATAGAGAAATACCTGTAATCTTTATCTGTAATTGAGTAGGCACAAATGATGTCTTTCATGAACGTGAAGCGAAGTATCATCAAGTTTGCCCTTAAAGTAATGAATTACTGATTATGTCAACAAACCCGCTGAAGAAAAAGTACTTCGCCTCATTCCAAGAAATACGTTTGTCCACGAGTTTGCATCCACTACTAGAAGTGAAATCAAGCAAATATAGTCTTAAGTAGCTTCTTAGATTGAGATAATCAAAGTTTATGGTAATGTTGAATGCTTCATCCGTATTAGACCACCGTTCAACCTTTTTCATTTCTAAGCTGAATAAGTCCAAGTTGTGTAGCCATCTCTCACCAGATTTATTTCTCTCTTCGGGAATCATCTGTGTATCAGTTCTGTCCTTGTCGATTTTCATGCAGCATAACCAAAACTGAACCTATTATTGAAGGTGGGGAGGTCCCACTGAATTCTGAAGAATGAGGGTTAATTTCTTATAATTGTGTTTGAATGTCCTTCCTAAGGATCCAAGAATTTTGTTCGCCTTTTTCACCGCCTCTGTTCACTGTTTACTTGTCTCTAGGTTACCAGAGGTTGTTACAATTAAGTCCTTTTACCTATCTATCCTCTGTAGCTCAGCAAAGTTTATACTCTACCTTCCCACCTTTTTTTCCCGTCGATGTGTAAAACTTTGCACCCATCGAAAGTTGAATTTGGTTGCTATTTGCGAACCCCTCTCCATCAGTTTGTCTGTCAGTGTGAAGCTGCAGACGCTCATTTTCTCTTGTAGATTTATTTCGAAGTTCAATATCGTCTGCGAATTTTGATATCTTACGACGCAGTCCATCGTCAATGTCATTCACACACACACACAAATATATATATATATATATATATATATATATATATATATATATCCTTGTCCACCACAAGGACATTTTCTTCACGGTGAAGCGAAGGTTCTGTATATATATAAATGAGAAAGAGAACCGATTCCAAGACTGATCCCTGTGACATGCCACTTATTACGTCTAACCATTCTGAGGCTGGACCATTAATCACATTTCTTTGTTTACATCCAGTCAAACAATTTTCCAACCACCGAAGTACAGCCTTTTCTATACTATGTGACTTAAATCGAAACAGGTGACATCAACCGTTTCTTTTTGAACTTATACATTGGTTGTAAAACGATTTCGTCGAAAAACCAAGCTGATGAATCCTTTATTGAGTGGAGTCCTCTAAATGATTTATAATCTTGTCTCAAATGCAAATGAAATTATGGAAATGATAATAAAAATGATGATGATATCACTACTACTAATGATGATACCAGTGATGATAATAATAACGAACCCTACTTCCTCCCTATTGAAAACTATCCTTGTACTTACTGCAACTCATTACAGTGCATTTGTTCGCCTTTACTCTCAACTTTCACACATATTTCCCAACCCTGTTATAAGCTTCTGTCCTTTAACAACACCAACTAATTCATTCTCCCTTCCTCCCCAGAATACTCCCTCTCCCTATAAGACCTTTGTATTTACCTCTATCTCCGATTTCCCCGGGTGTATAAACAGATTACATATCCAATCACCCTCCTCCCTCCCTATCCGTACACATGCCTTGCTCACTTGGTAAAAAGAAAAATCATCGCATTTAACAACTTTCTATGTACCCTATACATTTGTAGCGCAAGCCCTCTAAGTCAACCCTATCTCTCTCTCCCTATCCATAAATGTAATAAGGATAGAGTAAGAGAGGCTTCGAGTTGTCAAAGTCTGAACATTGAGGAGGGTAGGAGACGTACTTGGATAGAGTGAATTGAAGCAGTATGGTATGCAGAGGGTGATGTGGGCCTAGCCATGGCATGTGTAAGGGACGGAAAATCACGAAATGGTCTGTAAGGAAAGCTAGAAAGCGGAAGCGTGTAAGTGGGACCTTTCCTCTATTCCTGGCGCTACCTCGTTGAGGTAGGAAACTGCGAAGATTGAAAAGTAAAAGCAATTTTCTTTTTCCTTCTGTTTCTTACCACACGTACTCATGAACTTTTTGCAGAGATTTGTGTTAATTGAATTTCACCCCAGATTTGATGTGATATACATAGGCAGACGCACGAAACGCCACACACGTGCCCCGTGGTCCGAAAACTAACAAGTCAATTTCAGGTCAGTATGCAAAGCGACTGTGGCCCATATTGGCATGGATTAGCTGGATGGTAATATAAGGCCATTACCTCTGGACACAGTGAAGTTATGCACTTTCTGTTATGTCTAAATTGTCAAAAACGATATTAATCAAACTGAATTTTGATCAGCAAAAAAATCGAGTTATCTGTTACTCAGACAACTGCAATCATTGCCTAAATAAGCTACAGGAAAACTGTGAATAAAATGCATCTCTGCTTGTTAACTGTTTTTCTTTTTTTTCTGTTCTGTTTTAATAACTTTTCCATCGATTCTCGCAAGCGCCGCTGGTCATCGAGGAAACCCTCGCCCTGACCTCCATCCAGCACACTCTGCTAGGAAAAACCATTGTTTCGATCATATCTGACATCTGACATGTCTATACGTTATAAAGCAGACACATTTTCTCCTAAACAGCCATGAAACTGAAAAGTATGACACTTGGTGAGGTAAAGATCAGCCAGCCACACAGTACCCCTAGCATGACAGTACAAAGCTCAGCAAACCGCACAGTACTGTTGGCCTGATGCTATAAGGCTCACACAACCACACAAGTGCCCCTGGCCTGACAGTGCAAAACCCAGCTAGCCGCACAGGACTTCGAGCCTGAGAGTACAAAGCTCAGCCAGCCACACACTGCCGTTGGTCTGATATAAAGCTGAGCCAGTCACGCAACGCTCCTGGCCCGACAGTACAAAGCTCAGAGAGCCACAAACTACCCCTGTCCTGACTGTGAAAAGCTCAGCCAGCCACACAGTGCCGCAGCTGGCCTGACGGTATTCATGATGCATATTACTTCCACGTTATCAGGAGCAACCACTTGTTGGGAACCACCTGACTCATTTTTTCCCACCTTGCGGCCGACGACACTTTCGGAGTCTTCTCACGAGCTACGAGCGAGTGCCACGATCTAATTAAGGCGTAACGGGCACCCTGGGTGATGGTGCCACACAAAAGCTGGCACTAAGTGGCCTTTGACAGGGGAAAATGTACCTTCTCAATTTGCTGCAAAGGAAATAACCCAGCAAGGAGGGTCAGTAGTTACAGCGCCCGTGTGTGCGACAGTCTTTTACAAATCTTTGTTGTGAGGTTTCGTTACTTCACATCCCCTGCAAGTGTCACTAAGCCTCAAAAGATAACATCAGCTCTCTACAAAGCTTTCAGCTTCCACTCTGCATACCACGGTTAGGGAAAAAGACGAAAGAAAACATGATACAAAAAGATATGTCATTATGTGATACACCTATTTGGATAAGGCGACCATGTGTAACCATATAGAAAATAGTCATTTATTGCGCAACTACGGCAAAATGCTTTCATTATTAGCTTAGACGCTGTACTATAAAAGACTCGCCTTATCATTCGTATGATAGTGCCAGTAATATTTCCTGGACAGTATGGCAACTGGGGTGGGTTGGGAAGGAGGGCTGAAAATGTCACCTAATACACCATATTACTGAATGACAGTATCCATGGCCTTAGAATTATCTTCAACACCTTCTCTAGGTGTTGAAGATATTTCAGTTGATGATTATAACTTGACCTCAATCGGCCTAAAAGCCAAATACCCAACTGAACAACCTAGGAAGGAAAAGAGGATTCAGGACAAAGCTTTAATTCTCCCACATTGCCTTTCTGCTTATCTGTCTATTTGTTTGTCTCTCTGTCTATCTAGCTCTTCCTCTGCATTTCTTGCTATTCATGTATGTATCCAACCCTGCTTTTTCATTCCTTTGTTTTCCTCATTGAAGGTGCGTCGAGTCTAGGGGGTGACGGACTAACAAATCAGCACCAGGGTCTCGGGCGACTGTTTACATCCTTTTTCTTGTGATAAACATCGTCTTTGGTTCCTTTAACGACGTCGTATAACACTTTCTTCTTTATCCTCTGAAGCAATCTGGCTACTTCCATACACGATACACACAAAGGGCTCTGTTTTTTATCAACTGCCTCCCAGCAGTCAGCGTGTTGGGTAGTATTATTCTGGCTCCTGTACTGTAGAATGATGGGATAGATTACTCAGTTTAAATCACTCTTAATGTACATTTCTCACACACTGTTATATAATCCCCACCAGTGCCTGCCGTCACCCAAGTCTCGTCAGCTAAATTACTTTGATTACGGCACCGCAACTATGTTAACAATAGTCCTACCCCTTAACTCCAGGCATCCAAACAGATTGCTTTTCCAGGCAGATGAAAGCTGCAGCTGATCCCTGGCAGCTTGCGACATCTATAAATAACGCCTGCTGTTAATAGCAGGTTTTAGGAACACTGTGTAATCATCCCATTCATGCTGTTACAACTTTAAAACCGCCATATTCAGCCACACATGCCGCCACACGTGCAGGGACCTCGCGAAGGAGGCCGTTTAAGGTATCATTTCTCATACCTTGATGAGCCTTTCACATACCTCGGCCGATTATCTTGCACGCACATACGTTTTACACCAGCTCCCTACCGCCTCCTGCAAGTTCCCAGGTGCGAGGAGCTACCTGAAGGGTAATGACTGGTGTTCCTGTGTCTCTCAAGGAAACACCCGATGGAAGTGACCTGTGTCGCCGGGTTTCCCCAGTCGTAGAACAATTTAATAGGTATTGATTGATGTTCTATTGTTCTCCCAGGCGCACGTAATTCCCTAATGGTGCTCTCCTAGGAAAGCCACACTGCCTCGTAAGACCATTCAGGCCTGGAAAAGATTCTGCATTAAGGGTAGACAAATATCAGGCTGTCGTCTCGTAAATCTAAAGGAGAATAACGATGAGGAATGGCCATCCTGTGATCAGGTTGGGTCCGCGTAGAGAACAGCGAAAAATAATACAAATGAAAACATAGATCTACTGGTTGGCTATTGGTACAGGCAAGATCGAGGAAATCAAAATCTGGACAGGCATACCGGTCCTTCTAGTGCCTCTATTACCACACTCATATGTTTTTTTTATAACAGAACAATTGTTTCACTTATTACTCGTACGTTACAGGGCAGGATGTCATATCAAGAGTTTGTGCGTTTATCTATATATCTCTCTGTGTCTGTAATTTCTTTACTTCCTTGGATGTGTATCATGACAATAAGACATTTTCCCTGACGTACAGTGAGATAATTTCTCGATTAAGAAAAACATTACTGGTTAGAAATGTAACACTGGAAACTTAGGGCCTCAGTCGTTCCCACCCATGGTAGCTCTGAGGGATATGAGTCTCGTGTGAGAATCAGGCAGAGTTTTCGACCTTTGTTGCAGGGTATATAAAGGCACGAAATATAATGTGAATATTTCTCCAGTGTTTTCAGGTTAAACCTTCACAGAAGGATACAATACTGCCAGTGTTGAGAGACGTTTCTGGCAGAGACCTGACAGTCACTTTTGGACGAGTCATCAGTAGTAATTGAACCTTAATGTTCAGAGGCGGGACTCCGCTGAACACAGCAGTGCAAGCATCAGAACCTGTGTGTCTCACGAGATCTGTGTCTTGAGTACGAAAGTTCTTCTGGGAACAAAAACAGTGAGAGAATGTACGATATCTAATTCAATACGCAGAATCGGCTTGGATTTATCTACTGTTTTGTATGCCACCTTTCCCTGTTATATATTTCATATTGGTCAATGTAAAGTAATTTGATCATTCTAGGCTAATATGATATCCTTAAGAATGGGTTAGAAATAATAATTGTACTACTCAATCTATCCTTAACACGGACGATGTATTGCCAGCTCTCTCCATGACACAAATGGTGGCAGTTCTTTGTGTTGACGATGACGAAACATGCAGACTGCATACATCCTCAAACGTAAACGAGAGCATAATGAAGAACTAATGTGAAATTAATTGCGCCATAAAGTATATGACGTACTCTGCGATCGCATTTGCTTGTGTTTTTCGTTGTAATCGTCACTCATGAATAGCTAATGGCGTCTGGCCATTATCTAAGGGAAGAAGGCACTGCAGTACCGATGGTCCAGCACCAACCAGGGTGCGCAACGAGGGTGCGACACGCATGTAAGGATGTACGGCTTTGGTCGGCTCCTCTGATGTGCGAGTTTCTAAGTGACGTCACAATGGCAGCTCCCGACATCACACAGACCCCGCCCAGCATGTTGTTAGTGGAAAGCTTCTTCGCCATTGGAACCCTGAGAGACAGGCATTGTACCTTGCATCTAGAGTGACTTGAGTGCTCTCTAAACAGACAGATCACACCCTGAATATGCTTGGGAGATCACCTGACCTTATGACATACATCTAAGATCAAAGGAAATCATCGCGATACCCGGTAAGACGTCTTGCATGTCGTTGGAGGAAAAAGAAAAATAACGCAAAACATTACTTGGCGAGCTTATCAGTAGAGGATCACGTGGACGCACTCTGGCTCCGGTTCTCACGGTGTGTATCAGTGGTATAAGATCCACTGGCACGTGAAGGCTGGCGTTGATGCTGATGCAGCTGGGTTTCGTAACAGGCTTAAGGAATGCTATGCGTACACTACCCTGGGTTTTATGTATATATATACA
>JAYMFT010210199.1:0-11521 GCA_038088735.1 Panulirus argus
ATATATATATATATATATATATATATATATATATATATATATATATATATATATATATATATATATATGCGAGATTTTTCAATGTTACAGATTTTACTTGTTCCAGAAATGAAAGCTGTTCACTATTTTTTTTCCTAAATGGAAAATAAAACCTTCACAGAACAGACACACAAACACTCAGACACACACGGACACACACACACAAGTTCCAGAGTATTTCGTTGAAGCTAAACGAAAATGCGAAGAATTCCAGCAGCCATTAAAGGCTTAATTCCGTCGAAAACAAACGAAACGGCCGACTTTAACCCCACTCTCAACTGATCATTTCATCTAATTGGCAAATAACATCAGCTACGACCCATTCATCCCATGATTGGTACATGATACTCCGGCAGAATCAAGAAGCGGTGTTTACCCCAGCAATATATTTTTGTTTGTTGGTCGCAAACACCGGCCAGCGATGTTGCCGAGGGACTCAGCGCAAACCCGATGGAGGGAAGGTCGTTCAAGGAACGCTGGGTGTCGTCGAGTGAGTGCGGACGTCTCTTGGCTCGGGGTCTCGTAAGACTAATTGCCCGCTTGTGTTTTGCTCTTCCTGCCATAATTTCCCCTCTGGTGGGAAGCAGGGGTATGTCAACAGGCCCTGCTGGAGGTACCAACGGGTCAACGCGTCCCAACAAACAGAAGCCAGTCTGTCTTCGCTGTTATAACAGGATAATCACTATCCCTCTGCTAGCGTTATCGGCACATGACACGGTGGAGATATCTCTACAGTGGCATCTATTACCACTAGCATCCTAACCCATGTACCCAGGAGATAATCCATGTATCCACGTATAATTCTAAAACCAGACGGGAAGAAAACCCGTGCAAGACTCCGCCCTACTGAAGGTCGGCTTGTGTGGTCAGGTCAACCGACATATACTCACTAAAGGTGAAAATAACCCGAGTATTCAGGCCCGTGGCAGCACTTATTCCATGTGTGTGTGTCACAAAAAGAAAGCCGTGAGAGGCAGGCAAGTCTGAGGATCGGCCGGGGTTTACCCCAAGTGGAATATTGAGCCTTTTAAGTCATAAGGACACATGAATTATTCATGGTAAGCCGGTGTGTTATTGCCGGGGGCTGAGAGAGAGAGAGAGAGAGAGAGAGAGAGAGAGAGAGAGAGAGAGAGAGAGAGAGAGAGAGAGAGAGGGAGAGAGAGAGAGAGAGAGAGAGAGAGAGAGAGAGAGAGAGTCTCTCTCTCTTTCCCCACCCCCCGCGTCGAACCAAGAACCCCGGGCAGTCTAGACATAACGATGTATCAGATGACAGTGTTTGGGCTAATACGGCGCCATTACCACACATCCTCAACGTGCAACATCCACACACACACACACACACACATGCTCATTACTGGCCTCGGACACGCTTCTGCCTTCGTCCTCACACCTCTGTGTATTTGACCCGTGCCATTCTCTTCTTCTTCTGAGGTCACTTGAGGAGCTAAGGAAATAATGATCGTGACCTTTGACTGAGCAAATGGAACATCTGTGGCGTGAATGATAAGAATCGGACTGGCCTGCTGTAATCGATTAGTCACTGAACTTAACAATCAATGACCTGAGGAAGGTAATCAGACCTGCGACCCCTTCCTCTACTACTGTAATAACTTTATTTCTCAAACTTGGAGTTTGTGGAGACAAGAGAAGCTCGCACGCCACCAAACTCCCGGACGTAGTAACTATATGAAGCCCGAACCTTGACCTCTGACCTCTGACCTGACGATCACGGGTAATGGTGACCTTAAAACCAGTTCCTGTCCAGAGTTCGAATGGGCGGGCGAGGGAAAGGGTGAGGGCGACACGCTGCTCAACATCATGCACCGGATTGGTCAGTAAGGTCGAAGGTCAGGGAGGGAAGCCATTATTCCAGGACCTTGTGTCTGGCCTCTTGTCAAAACATAGCCTTCACTCACACCACATATTAACAGATTTCTTCCCGCCGTAATACCCGGATGCGTGGCGGGTCTATGGCCGTACAGGAGAGAATGACACACGGAGTCGATCACTCTCGATATCATAATTCAATCCCACGGGTGGTTTTTGCAGATGCTGAACAGATCTTTCGAGGTCCTACATTGCCCTGCTCCTTTTCGCTGCGCCACTGTGATTCTAACTGATGATGTCGTGATCTCTTAACCTGCCCCGGGCAGCTACGGAGTCCCAGACTTTAACTAAAGTCTGACGGCTGAGCAACTAATGCGGGAAGAGATTGTGCTCAAATGCTAATGGAATACGTGGATATCTACACGAACACTTGTCACGGATTCTCCCCTTGACAGATGTCTTCCTGCTGGGAGCCATGTTGTAATCTTGCATGTAGATGAGGCGACGCAGCAGAAGGGAGGGACGTTTCAGATGCAGTATTGATAAGGCGTTAGATCAAAGGGGGAGTTGCAGTAGGGTGCCAAATAAAGTGAAGCCGTTTGTCTCTCGAGGCATTGCGCAGTGTGTGATGTATAGGGGTCCTCTGGCACCTGCATACTGACACATCTAGCACATGGAGGCGATGTCGTACTTGTCAGGGTCTTACATGCAATGAGAATGTGTATGGTCTTTAGAATTAACGAGAAGATGAAACAAAGTGTCGAAGATTTTTTTTCGATTATTGGGTGTAACTTGCCCAAACAACCCGAGCAGTCGTCCTATTGCACCACACTTGAAAGATCTACTCTCTCCCCACAACCTGGTCTGTCTTCAGCTAGCCCGGCCACGCCACAACAACTGCAGCAACACAAATAAACTCCATTACGTGAGACCTATCTCAAGCAGGCCATCCACCACGTTCATATTGTCATAGGCATAGAACAGTGTCAGACCAGGTCACGGTAAATGTCTGCATAGGTCACAGCATTGCAAGATCAGATGGGAGAATTACGTCATGCTTAACTTTAAAGGTAATGATTACTACCATTATTCTTAGACGCAAGTCTGAGTTGCGTCTTTCTCTTGCAAGTCTGTGTGAATGCTTTTCAGGGGAGAAGCGTGACGTCTGACAACAATAAACCGATCTTAAATAAACTCCCATCATATCGAGACGCATTGGTTAGAAATATGTACCATATCTATTTTTAGGCAGAAAATAAAAATGATTTAGAAAAAAAATAAGTTTCACATCAGCAGATCTAGCGGCAACAAAGCCCGCCACTGTCGACCCACTTCCATTCAGTTGTATCGGAACAAAAGACAGTGTGTGAGCGCGTTGACGCTTCCACTCTACACCCGCCGTGTCCGGAGACGTTTATTCTTACCACTATCAACTGACAGTCCTATTTGCAGCCTTGAGACCGGCTTGGCAGGTTCCGAGACAGCTGGAGGGACCACCAACACCACCCCTCTCCCTGCTGCCTTGTGGGGGGAGCGATGCGCTCCCTTGAGGGGCAGGATACGTCCTCGCCTCAAGTTCGAGTGAAATTCCTTCTTGATGCACAAGTTATTGTCGCTCGCACAAACCAGTGATTCCAACAACTCAAGCCGATTTTTCCCTTCTTTATTAAAGCAGCAGATTCTCCATTGCCCACAAAACCGGCTATTTTATTGAAGAATCCGACACTTACTGACGCACAACTGGCTGAAGGTAAATACTTCAGGAGCAAAGAATTGGCCTAGATCTGCTCAGCCGTGTGGGGAACACGTCTTACCTGTCAACTTAGAACTACTTTAGATGTTACTTCTATACAACAGCCTCCCACTACAACTCTCACTTATCTTTAAGTAAATAAGTTCTATCATAAAGATTATGAATGTAACAAAGACTTACATGTCACACACAACACCTGGGTGTAGCTGGTAACAAAGCATACACACGTAGAGAAATCTAGACACAACAGTGACACAGCGAGACCAGTGATTCAGACCTGCACAGGGCAGAACCTGTGGCGACGACGGCCCGTCGCTACAGAACACCCGCTGCGGGGTTATCATCACTAGGAAGAAACGAGAGGGAGAGAGAGACAGAGAGAGAGAGAGAGATAGATAGAGAAAGTGAGAGGGGACACATCATTAAGGAGAGGGCGGGGCAACTCACCCCTGACGTGCATGGTGGCGGTGACCGTGGATGAGGCGGCGGAGTTGGAGGCTGTGCAGGTGTACTCGCCGGCGTGTCTGCCGCGGATGTCGGCGAACACCAGGTTGGAGAAGAACTGGGAGTGGGTCTCGGTGAGGACGGGGTCCCGGGGCAGCGGCCGGCCGTCCCGGGACCACCGCAGGCTGATGGGCAGGTCCCCGCTCAGCAGGGAACACGCCACCGACAGCCGCATCCCCTCCACCAGACCCGTCGGGAACTTTAACTCGGCCAGCACTGGCGGCTCTGTCACGGGCAGCGGGGAAACGGAGAGTTTGGAGAGGATGGGAGACGAGAGATAGAGAGAAAGAGAGAAAGACAACAGTAGATGAGAAAGAGCAGATGAGAGAGAGGCGAAGGAAGGAAACAACAGGGAGACGTTGATAGAAGGCAAGACAATGCACAAGAGAAAGAAGAAACGAAATAGAGGACAATGAACGAATGAAAACACACGAAAGAAGAGAGAATTAATAAGACAGCATAAGAAAGAAAGAACACGGGAAGGGCAGGTTCAGGAGAGCAAGGTTGATTGGGGTCAGGGGGGAGGGGGAGAAAATAGTACAGTTAATCATAAGGTCATGACTATTATAACATCTCATTAACTTCCACGATCTTGAGGAAGTGTGTGTGTGTATGTGTGTGTGTGTGTGTGTGTGTGTTAACTACATCTGATAAACTAGTTAATGAAACTGTGATTCAATTTTGCAAGATATTGCAAACAAATGTATTACAAACGAAGTGGTCGGGTGGTCTTCATGAGGGAAGGTGCTCCATTCACCAGCCAAAAAAGATGAATAAATGAATATACGAATTCTTAGCGACTCGTATGACAATCTTAAGGACCCTGCGGAGCGGTGGGCAGGCGCGCGCCCGCTGCCCACGCTGCCGAAGTTGTCGTACTTCCCTGAGGGGTGGGGGGGACGCGTTCAGCCAAGGCAGACTTTATCGTCGGATACGTTTCTGGATTAATGAACATGGGAGGAAGAAGAGCTCTGCCCTCAGAATATTTTTTTTTTCCTTCGGCAGAACTCAATTAAAGTTTGATCTACTAATGCATGCATACCAGTGATTAAATGAAAGTCTATGTTTTTAAAAGATCTTTTCAAATTTACATTTGAGCCGGATATGATAAATCAATTTATGATATTCCGGGATCGTATGTATATTAGAGATTAAAGAACTGAGGGAAGTTTGGGTTCATGCAATCTACGGTTTGGGCTGAGGGTAAATATGAAGCGGGTGGTGAGTGGAGCACTCCAGGCCCGAACCCGGCCCGGCCCGGTCAGCAATCTGAATAATTAATAAAAGATTCCTCAATGACTCGCAGGGAGATCAGCCGGGGGAGTTTGTGCAAAGATGAAGAAGTTAAGTGGATGGTGGGGTGGGTGGGTGGGTGGGTCCACATGTGGGCGATGGAGGAGAAGTGGAGCAACCAGGGTCGTCCCGACCGCCCGAGTGGAGGAAAGGTGGATACGCCCCCAAGTGGATGACGGGAGGACCTGCTTGACCTCAATTCGTGTGTATTTAATTTCCGAAGAATTTACTGGCCTCTATGGTCGTTAGAGAACACCTGAAGTAACGACAGAAGGCGCGGGAGGGGTTGCTTACTGACGACGGAGAGGAAGAAGGTGGCGGTGGCGGTACGGCCCCGGGCGTCGGAGGCGATGCAGGAGTAGTGGCCCACGTCGTACTCGGCCTCCACCCTCTGTATGGCCAGGGTGCCGTCCCCGCGGGGCGTCCGCCGGGCCGTGGGCGTGAGGGGACGCCCGTGCAACGTCCAGGACACCGTGGCCAGCGGGTAGCCGGCCACAGGGCAGACCAGCGACGCTTCCGACCCGTCCACCACGCTCACGTTGGCCGGCTTCCTGGTCGTCGGGGGGCCTGATTGAGGCGACGAAGGACGAGACGGACGAAAGAGAGAGGACAGATGGACAGACGGAGAACAGATGGACAGAGAATGAAAAATAGGTGGAGAGGCAGAGCCATACGGAGAATATATTTGGAGACAGGTGACGGATGGTGAGACAGGGAGACGAGGAGACAGACGAAGAGAAAGCGAGACGGGAGAGAAAGAGAGACACATGTCATTACTTGAAATAAGTTCAGCTTTTACCATAAACTAAACACCTTACTGTACCTAGATATTATCATTTACACTCAAATGTCTTATATTTACCAAATCATCATCCTGAAATCATTAACCACAATTTGTTCCCCACAGGACCGATTACTCAATCACTCAACGCGTTTCGCTGTTGACCATCGGACCTGTGCGTCCTCCGACCAATTATCCAAAGTGGTGTTCGTCCCCTGACAGCCATTAATGAACAATCATTTGAATAAGTGATTCAGCAGCTCTGTGATTCAGGAGTAACATGTAGCCTCCAGGTCCAGGATCAGTGAATAAATAAGATTCACACCGGTTACGTTTTTGGTCATTCAGGGTGTGATTCCTAGGGGTCTTGGGGTGTCTTACACGCTCTATAGAGCTTTGCATTATCTTATGTGCTCTAAAGAACATTGGTTTATGTGCTTTAGAGGACCCTGGGTTATTTGCGGACTAGGTAACCAGAGCCTTGCCTTCAAAGACTTATAGAGCAGACTAGACTCTACTCTGCTCTACAGGGCTCTGAGGGCAGGACTCTACATGGGTCGAGGGATGACGGGGAATCAAGAGACCGTGCCGTACGTACCGTAGACGTTGAGCCTGGCGGCGTGCTGCACGTGTCCGGCGGCGTTGACGGCCGTGCAGGTGTACAGCCCGCCGTGCAGGTGGTCCACGCTGCTGATGTTCACCTGGCTGACCACCTGGCCGCCCACGCCCACCCAGGAGCCCACGCCCACCCGCTGGCCGCCGTAGTGGGCGGCCGAGGGCGTGAGGGGTCGGCCGTCCAGGGACCAGGTGACCACAGGGCTCGGGTGGCCCATGGCCGTGCACTTGAGGGAGACGGGCGGGCCGGGCTGGAGCGTCTGCTCTATGAACGTCTCCCGCAGCACCGGCGGCGAGTCTGTAGCCCGGGCAGGTGCGGCGTAGGTCGGCCGGCGTGTGGGGTGTGTGTGGACGTGTGTGGGTATACGAGTGTGTGTATGCGGGAGGGCGTGAGTATGGAAGACCGTTCGGTGAGGGAGAAGGGATGGGAGAAAAAAAAAAATAAAAACGAGTATTAGATTCAAGTAGAATGGCTACAACATTACAGAGTTGACATACCACCACTTTCGCTACAGCTGAAATATAAAGGCAATGTTACAGAATGGTTCTGTAAGATGAACACCTTTCAGTTTATCACCAAATGGTGGGAACACATCCGGCTACAGATTCCTGGAAGAGTTCTGAGCCGACAGAAAGGCATGGTCATTCCACCATCCTCATCACAAACTGTCAGTCAACCTGCCTGTACACAGCTACTCTCCCGCACAGTGAGGGGGTAGGCATCTGAAGCATTACACACATGAAACTGGTAGGGTTATTATAAGTGAGCTGGACACACAGCGATACACTTCTGCTCTATATAGAAATAAGGGCCTCAGAACCCCTCCTTCCTAAAGGACACTTAAAAGATCTTAAGGAGCGAGTGGTCCAGTTGAAGGAGAGGCCAAGGAGGGCTACCATAGGCAAGGTGTTGCCCTCCCTGGGGTTTAAGAGTCCCCCTGAGAGGAGATGTAAGGGAGGTAGACAGAATGCCTGAATAGGGTACTGCTGGCCACTCCAGAGGCAAGGATTACCCTGGAGAGTACTGTTGTTTGTGCTGCAAGTACATACTCCAGCAGATGGCGTCGTGTGTGGGAGACATCAAGAAATGTGAGGGGGAGGGAGGGAATGTGTCTTTCACCTGTGGTCAAGGGCTGCTTGAGGTCAACATGGCGAGCTACCTGGGCTTATTCTAAATGATGATATCATTGCAGCTAAACTACTGTTCCAGCCACAGCGTCAGGAACGTATGAACAATGGACTCATTAGCGGATGTCCATTTTCCAGATGTCATGTATGAAAATGATAGCAGAAGAAGAACAAGAGGAAGACTAACAAGGAGAAGAAATAAATCAATATCACTCAAAGTCTGGAAACACACACACACACACACACACACACACACACACAAGCGCGCGCGCGTGCGCTCGCGCGACCGAAAGAGGAGAGAAAAGAGAGGAGTAAACAGACACACAAACACTGTGGTGTCAGTCTACAGATTACTAATGATGTTCACAATGATTGAGGATGTTCATGTAGCAGTCTGCATGAGCTGGGATGGGCTCGCTGGGATTGTGGCGGAGGAGTTGTGATCCTGGCAAGTGTGTGTGTGTGTGTGGTGAGGGACAAGAGGACGTGCCAGGTGTCCGGCCACGTGTGCGTCCTCACCTCTGATGCTGAGCTGGGTCGTGGCCTGCGCCTCGCCCACGCTGTTGGCCGCCACGCACTGGTACATGCCGGCGTCGCGTTCGCCCACGCCAGCGATGGCCAGGGTGTCCCGCCCCTGCAGCAGGATGTGGGCGTGCGTGTGCGGGTGCAGCGGCGACCCGTCCCGGTACCAGCGCACCTCGGCCACGGGTGACCCCTGCACGCGGCACGCGATCGTGATGCGGGACCCGGCCGACACCATCTGCTGGCCGCGCGTGCAACACGTGGCCAAGGGTTTAAGGTTAGTACATAAACATCACAATGGAGGAACAGTAAAAACCGAGAGGGGGGCCATGAACCCGTGTCTGGGGAGAAGATACACCACACTCAAGGGCGCAACACGCATACAGAACACCCGCCTGGATGAGTCTTTGGTTCTCCTCTCTAAATCTTCCTCTTGACCCAAGCAATGCTTTACTGACTGATAATTAAAACGATACCCAGAGACCAAAGGGGGCAAAATGCACGACGGACCCGGCATTAAAGGCTTCCGTTTCCCGGTGCGGCGAAGCGTGACTTGGGCGGGCGCCTGAGGCCGGCCGGGCCATCACCCGCCCGCAAGACACTAATTAACATTTTGAATGTCTAATTATTCCAGTTCCCCCAGAAAAGAAGATAGATATATAGAAAGAGAGAAAGAGAGAGAGAGAGAGAGAGAGAGAGAGAGAGAGAGAGAGAGAGAGAGGCGAGTATTAATAAGGACCCCGGGGAAGTACTAGGTTGGAAGAATAGGATAACACAAGAGAATCACTTTGAGATTTCTTTCGATTTGAAATATAATTTAGCCATTTTTTTCTCTTTCGTAAGAGAGAGAGAGAGAGAGAATAAATCGTTCAATAACAGGTTCCGTCGGTCATATATATCAACTATCCTGTCTCTTATAAATATACTACAGAGGGGGGTGTTAAGAGCCTGGTCAGTCGCCAGCAGGGGGGAGGGGCTCGAAATCCAGGTCAGTCAGCCAGGTCGGGGGCCAGGTCAGCCACGCCACTGACCGGGTCAACGACCCTGTGTGTGTGTACGGTGACCGCACACGTACTTCCCTCCAGCGCCGTCTCGAGTCCGCCACGTCACTGTCGATGACAACAGACTGACTCCCGCCGAATTTCCGAGTCTCGAAAATCGCACCTTTGCGGCCGAAGAATAATTTATCCGATTTCGATAATCGATGGCGGTCCGTCGGGAGGAGGAGGAGGAGACGGCGGCGGTGGGGAGCCCGGGATGATAGCGTAAGTGATGGCTTAAGGTCACATTACGTGAGGGCTCATAATGAGATCTTTCCGGTACGACGACGGCGGCGACGACGATCTCTGATCTTCTTCTTCTTCTGCGTGTGTGCCAGATGTACGATAATGACGTCTCAAATGCGAGCGAGAGAACGATTTGTCCATTCCTGTGTCGTGCGGATGTCTGTGAATGTCATTTCACCCATTCGTGGGCTGCTGCCATTCGTGTTGCACCAGAACCGTAACCGTGTCTCCAAGGCGCACCAGAGAGGCTACGAAATCTACGATAAGGCTATCCTAAGTGTCGTATACAATACTTACGCGCCTACCAGCTGTACGATACCACTGTCTGATTACTCGGTGACGTAACCCATATAAACCCATCGCTGTTTTTACCGAAGCCGGTGACCTGATGAAGGCATGTGCATACTTGTAGCTGTAATGTGAAAAAGAGAAAGGTGCAAAGACAAGAGAGAGAGAAAGAGAGCTTTCTCACTACCACCCCAAAACTCCCATTTTCCTTTTCATTCAACATAAGAGATAGCTCCTGAGTTTCCACGGCTGAATAGAAAGGCAGAAGCGACGTAAAAAGTGTACGTGAGCCGTGAGGGAGGCAACTCTATTTCTGTACATCTACGTACTGGAGACGGTTGTGTCCCGGCTCCATAGCTAAGCTGAATATTCAACAGCGCCAAGCCAGTATAACGACCTCAGACACCTAAAGACTCAGATCCACAGTACGGAACCTGATGGACACCTAGCGACAATAGGAATCTCAAATGAAGTTTATATGCTGATGAATCCTCAGAGTAAAGGCTCAATACAGTGGCCTGAAATGCAGAAGAAATAGTACAGAACCTACTCGCTCAGCTTTCGGTAAAGACATCGAACATCTCATGAAACAGACCAGAACACAGGCTTCACCAGACAGCCTGAAGGATCCGCGTTCACTGATCATGCGGAACGGAACCCCGGGAGCTTCACAATCCCCTCCGGCAACCTTTACCGAGTAGCCATTAAAACTCGCTGGGCCCAATAAAACTTAATGAATGACTAAACGGTTCCCGGCGAGGCTCCCCAGAGCCCTGGTCGGTCTCTCCTGCCTGCTGCCCCCTCTCGCCACACACACCATCTCAGACCAATAATCTTTTCCTTCTTCTTCCTCTAGAATCCATCGGAGTAGCCCTTGGCTGCCCTCCCCAACCCTCGTCTCCTCCTGCCTTTGAAAATCACCGGGATCCTCTTGTGGGCCGCTTCCCAGAGGCCCCTGCCAATACCGGCCGGCCGCTCTCCCCCCCAAGCCGCCAGCCGCTCAAGAGATGGAAATCTGGAAGACCCCGAGCGGGGAGGGCGCCAAGAGCCTCTCGTATCTATGAAAATGGCGGCGGTCTTCCTTCTATTGCCGGGACTCCAAGCCCTGTAAATATTGACTCACCGGCTGCACACGGGGTTGAAAAACGCACTTAACAATGTGGTAATTAAAGGTGATGAAAGAGGAGAAGAGCAGAGGGGAAAAGAGAACGCGGGGAGATAAAGCCTTCGATAGATGAAGAGGTGAAAAAGTTGAAGGTCAAACAAAAGAAGGTTAGGGTATAAGATCCTCCGGTACGGGGGTTGGATCCGCCCGCCGGACTATTCGCTACGCTCACATGTTTTTGTTTACTTGGGCTAAGGTGTTTTACGGAGCGACAGACAGAACCTGGGCCAAACTCTGCTTACGTGAAGCTAGAGGCCTTACCTTACCTGCTGTAAAAGTACACACTGGGTTCAGGTTATATATATATATATATATATATA
>JAYMFT010210210.1:0-11521 GCA_038088735.1 Panulirus argus
AGAGAAAGAAAGAGAGAGAGAGAGAGAGAGAGAGAGAGAGAGAGAGAGAGAGAGAGAGAGAGAGAGAAATAAGAAAATAACAGCGTTATGTACCTGTTATTGATCAGGTCGTCTGGTTCGTAAATCTGGGGAAGATGTTGTGGGAATAAATACGACCAGTTTAGTCCTAAGGCTTTGATGTCTCGACGAGGAAGATTTCCCTCCATTCTTTTTCTTTTCTGTTTCTTATGTGAAATGCTTAACGATGATGGATGGGCCAAGACTGGAGACTGAAGACTGATCATAGACCTGATAAGGGGACGTGTTCGCATAGGGATGAGAAATGTGTCATTATGGATGGAAAAACGTGTATTAAATAAAGTTCTAATACAAGAACTTAGGTAAGAACATTAATTTTCATTCTGTAATCATAGCCGTAACCTCATCGTTCCCACGTCAAGATCTAGCTGTCATTTTTTTTCTTTTCATTTCAGAAGAACCGACACGATAGCATTAATTTTTGGAATGAGAGGCGGAACCGATCTAGATCCTCTGTGATTAATCGGCCGTCTCCACATTTCTTCAGATCAGATCCTCCCTGGGGTTCGCATTCATCACAGTGACACCTCATATTGATCAGTATATACCTGGAGAGTTTCCACCTAGCCACGCGCACACTGGGAGACCTGAATATATATATATATATATTCCATCTATCAAAGAAAAATACCGAGGTACTTTTTTTTTCATTCTAATTTTTTCTCTTCATTTGGTAGGTACGTTCTTTATCAACGGGGCATGAAGATGCAATTTCTTTCTTTTCTTAAATTCTATTTCAGTAATAGAAAAGTAAGTTCTATTTTGAGCTATAGGGAAATGGCCTCAACAGCAGAATGTACGGCATTCTGACCCTACTTAGCCAAGCCATTTGCACATGTTAAGGAAATGGCCAAGACAGAGGCCAACTTGTCAGTCTGTCCCACCTACTGCTCACTACAGGAAGGCTGGGTGGATGGTAGACAAGATTCTTGGATTTCTCTGCTACCTATGGCCGGGCAGGTACCTCAAAGAAGAAGCTCCTGAATGACTGGTTCGTTCAAACCATTAACGTAATTACAGGGATTACGAAATGGACTGATAAGGAATTCCTGAATAACGTTAATGACTTTAAAGATTCTTCAGACGATCAGTTCTATTCACACTTTCGGTCCCTAACCAAAAAGATGTCTTGATGATGTTTTCTTATTCAAATATCTTTTCTTTTTCTATCATATGAATTTGGAATTCTCATTTTCAGTGGGGAAATTAGCTTTTCGTTTATGAGTATTTTCAGTCACCTCCTCTTTAGTGAGATAGATATTTTCCAGTTATGAGGAGCCTTTAGGAATCAGGCATGGTGTCAAAGGCAATGATAGTATTTGGAATGATACAGTAAGTGTCATGGGAGTGCATGGGAAATGACATACGAGACCTGATGGTCTTTGACGAAGTTCTCTGCTGGAAGATAGTAATATTATCTGCATCCTCCCGTTTTATATGTCCTTAAAGAGACGGGAAAGTAGAGCAGACGGCACCTCCCACCCACTGACTCCCTCTGACAACAAGAATGGATTGAAAATCCTTCCCAAAAATACTGCTGCAGTGGTAAACATGGGGAGGAGGGAGGCTAAAATCTGAGACGAGAAAGAAGGAACTAATTTTGTGATCAGGAATATTGCATGAGTGTATCTCTCTTTCTAATGAAGGTTATTTAGTAATAACTGATTTATCACAAAAGTTTTTGCCTTAACGTGGCTTAAAGGCGTGTATTCAGGATCTTTGTATAGACAGCTTCCGGCGGTAGATTGGTTGTTCCAAAGGTCTGCAACAATACAGCTGAAAAATCTTTTAGCAATGTTAGTACTACATTTTCCTTTTATGTTTTATTCCATTACTGTATTTCTCATTGGTGGGTCTCTATCTCCTGTGAAGAAAGTGTGCGTTGTAGTAGAGAATTATTCAGTATTTTGAAAACGTTTTAGATTTCCTCGGAGTCTGCACTTTTAAGAGAAATTGATTTCAGATCTCGCAGTCTTTCTCCATTACTTATTTCTGAGTGACGGAATTAGTTTTGTTGCTCTTTCTTGTGTTCACTCAAGTTATTCTTTATTATTGGCCATATCTAGTGACCAGAATTGAACAGCTCATTCTATGCGAAAGGTCTGACAAAACGCGTTGTAGAGAATGAGTATTGTGTCCGTCTTATAGTTTATGTTTCTGGATATGTTTTGTCATAAGTAATTCGGCATTGCTTTGCGTATTTTAGGTCAATAATGATAATACCCCAGGACCTTATTTCCTCGTACTTCTTACAACAGCTTACTTCCATAGTCATTAAAACCAATCTATGCTCTTCTTTGCTTCACCACTTGTTACTGAAGGGTAGAAACTGGCGTACAACTTTGTTGGAGTAATGTTGAAACATTGTTCGCGAGGTTTAGACTGTCAGTGAATCGAAAATTTAGTACCCGAAGTAGTTTCAGGTATCAGATGTAAACGAGGCAGAGAAAGAACAGTCTATTGACCCATCAGTAGTCTGCAAGAAATAGATCTAGACCGACCGAACCATCACGGGGGTGTTCGTTCTGGCCTCGTTTTCGTCTGTGGCGGAGGCTGAGAGCTTCCGCAGTCTTGTGACCCGCAAAACACACTTACCAAAGCACGACATAAATGTGTGGAAGCGGGGCGGGGCGGGGCGGCGGCGAGTCTGATGTGCGTACCTGCTGCAGGAGGGAGGGACGGGTGGGAAGCGTGTTTATATCAGGTGGTGTGATGGTACCGTGGCGTGTGACGTCAGAGGGCCAGCCTAGTGCCAGGGTGTATCACTTGGCGCCCCAACGCTGCCGAAGTAAAGGTCCAGGTCGTGCCTTCTGCCAAGTAAACGTTTCATCCAATCTTTCCCTCCGATCCCAGTCCGCCAGCTTCACTTGCTCATTGGCGATCTACCGCTTGATGGCAATTCTCCAGCACGACTCGACGACCTTTGAGCGCGAAGGTACGACCCTTGGGAACGATGGCACGACCCTTGAGCACGACGGTGCGATGCCTGAGCACGAAGGGACGACCCCTTGAGCACTTGACAGTCAAAGGCCAGGTCGTTACACCCAAAGGTCGTGCCTTCATGCTCAAGGGTCGTACCGTCATGCTCAAGGGTCGTACCGCCTTGCTCAAGGGTCGTCCCGTCGTGCTCAAGGGTCATACATGAGCTGCATGGTGTCCGTGCATGGATATCCGTTTAACAGTTGGTGTGTGGTGTTTTATGACACGGTGATGCTCACGTCCAGACGGATATCTTTCAGATAGGCTGATGGCCTACCAAACGCACATGGAAAAGGTTCAGTGTAATGTCTGTCTGATTCCTGGAGAGACAGGACCTCACTTCAATATAAGATTTCATGGATTCTGTAGAGGGTTGTGAGACATTCTTCAACTGCGAATGTAAGGCACCACTAGTATGGGACTGTTAGGGAAGAACATCTGTGTTTTAGTGACGTTACTATAACAGTGAATTTATGGTAGATACGATTGTTATTTTAATGTTTATTGAGGAAATCTAACGCCAACGTTGGTGATTATTTCTAAAGCCATGATGAACGATTGCTTCTTATTCTTATATCATGAAGTACAGAAATTTAGTTGTCACACTCATGTATAGAGAGGAATTAGACAGCCGAATTGATGAGGGATTTGCCGCATTACAGACTGCATCATGTGTGGGGAAGTGTATGACAAGTGACTCTCTTGACACATGACTCCATGACACTTGGCTGACAGTTAGTTCTATACAAGATAGGGAGGTCATCCCTGTCTCATGAAGACATAATCAGAGATATTCATATTTACACGTTATCACACGACCCTAAATCGCTCACCTGGCCTCATCGGTAACAGAGACCACCTTGAAAGATGGCCAGGGGCGTCATCACAAGATACACCTTTTGGAGAAGGACCACCCCCAAAGACCATCCCTCGCTAAGTCTGGCTCAGTTCGGCACAATAGCTTTTGAGGAGGCGATCGGAATGTGAAGAGTTAGCAGAGGGACGACGGACGCCGAGTCGCTGCAGAGGCTCACACATGGCCTTTGACCAGGTGAAACTGTAGATGGCTCATCTCGTATCCGCTATTGGCATGGATTCACACTCTGCAAATGCCGTTGCCTCTGTGAAACCATGGAGGTATTGCACCATTGTGAACGGTCTTTTCACGCTCACTCTTCATCCGATTTAGTCGATTTCTTCACTAAATAGATCATTATTTAGTATGAATATGTTAAATAACTGAGGATGTTGATGCTTTTTCACGTCTTCACGAGCTTTGATGAGTGTTTTAGGCGGGGCACTAAGAGTCTTAATTGACAGAAAGACAGTTTTGCAACTCACTATTGCAACAGCGAAGGTAAGTCTCATTTTTTTTATATAGAGAGTGAGGACGAGTTCTCTTCTATGAGGACTGTTGCATTCATCGTCTCCGCATCTTTGAGAGAATGGGAAAGAAGAATACTTTCAGCTGCACAGACTAAGACGGGTCTGGTCGGACGTACTGGGCGTTGGTGGAGAGAAAACGGGGCGCCTGCTTTGTACTTGTCGAGAGATCTCGTTACCAGGAATTCATCACCATCTGTGTTTACGGTATGGCAACATTGCTTATGTGCGTCCCCTCACGCCGTTTTCCGTGCACCGGAGGGAGGCGAACTACACACACACACACACACACACACACACACCAGCCTCGCCAAGCGGGGGGACGAGGGGGAGGGGGGGGGTGGCTTACGACAGCAGCGGTGCCGGACGCTTATCGCTTTTACTGAGGCACGTTAACCCGTTGAGCACAACCTCGACGACCCTTAATCGTGACGTTGTGACCTTTGTGTTATGGTTGCCTGCTGGCCTTTGATTTGACCCTTATAGGGTCGTGGCAAAGGTCACGCCGTTATGCATTGTAAAGGGTTTTTCCAATTGTGCTCAAGGGTCACTGACGAGATGGAGAGGTTAAGCTTTGTCTTAGAAATTACCTCCCACTTGTGATCGTGTCAGGACGACGTAGAAATTTACGAAGAATTTGCAGGTACGTAGTTTACAAGGATGAAACGAGAGACTGGTGATTCGTAAGGGACATAGCCAGTGTGATAAGGTAGTTGGGTAGATCGACGGATGAATAGACAGGTAGAGAGAGAGAGAGAGAGAGAGAGAGAGAGAGAGAGAGAGATGGGTAGTCCAGTCTGATGGCCAACCTATGGAGGTAATAGATTAACATCGTTCGCTGAAGCTCATCAGTGGATTATGATCAACCCAGACTAAGTGTTAACTACCATCGGGAACTGACGACCGAAATGTGACAAAACTCAAAGTAATATAAATGTTCTCGTTGTCATTATATTTACCACAGGACCCCTTTCCAAGGGAGTCCTGGTGTCACCCAGGTCCTCTTTCTAAAGGCTCCTGAAGCCCATGGCTTCGCTGCTTCCAGTAGAGGGGAAATGTGGACTCCTTTAGAATGAGTTCTTTAACGAGATTTGTGCATCCGGTGATACAGTCTCACCAAAGGTGACTGTTCACTCATGGTGTGATCCCGAGCAGGCGGAGTTCAGAAACAGGGACCTCGTTTTGGAAAGGTCTTGGTGTTACCCTAGAACCGCCTTCCTTTAGGCGGTCTGGAAGTTCCAAGGTTGCGTCACCTTAACTAGCGGGGAGAGGATGGGCTTCTGAAACAAAAGAAGTTCTTTCACGAGAGACAATTCAGATCCCAGAAATGCCATTGATGGCTGTCATAGATTTTAGGAAGAATAATGGGTTAGAGGAAGAACTCTGAAACTTGACTATGGACCGTCAAAAAAGTTATGATTCCCTTCGAAGAATTTCGTAAGTTCGTGAGAACTGAGAAAAGAAAATGTGTAAAAGACGCCATAGGAACATCCAAGGGTAGAAAACGGGACTCTCTCATTTGTTACAGGTAAAGACCGACTAATTGAACAAAACCTTTAGTGTGCTTTACGTGAGGCAGAAGACATCACCAATGTGCCAGAACTGGGTAAGTCTTTCTTGGACACAAGTGAAGACAAACTGATACTAAAAGGGAATGAAGACAGGTGAGACCGTACATCATGTCCCAAAGTTACGTCCGAAATGAGTGCATGAGACGCTGATGACGTCTCGCCTCGGGTCCCGAAATACACCATGGCACAGGTTCCCCGTTAGCCGAAAGTCTTCAATAAACCATCATCGCAGGGAAAGGCGCTCGGAGACTAGAAGCTTGCAAACGTGACTTCAATATCGGAGGAAGTGAATGGAAAAACCAAACCCAGAAGCTTTTAATTCGAGGTTGCTGTCAAACATCGTAAGGAAAGGTAATTAGGAACATCACCAACATAGCCACCGTTGCAACAGATTCTGTTTCTGATAGCAGGGTTGAAGATCGGGGTCACCTTTGCGTTAGGCACGCCGTGAGATGTTGCGTACATAAATGAGTACCGGGTTATCGTCTGTTATTACTTGATACGACCACACGGCAGTGGCTCTGATGGGCAGATGGAAATGCCACAGCATTTGGTTCCAGTTGCTTTTCCCTGTGGTGGTAAATGTCAATGTTTTGGCCTAAAGATCCATGTGGTGATCTCCTCTCTACGAAGCAGTCCTGGAACATGAATTATTTGACTGACTGGTTAAGAGTCTGATCTGGTGCATCCAGTCCCTATAGGGAACAACCATTTAACAGACATTTTCTTTTACCGCGACCTACATAGATTAGCACGGGCAAAACATACCTCACTCATAGGCCATCTTGGGTTGGGGGGCGGGGGAAGGAGAGGAGAAAAAAGAATGAAGATAATATTCAGAATTCCCGGTGTGTTTCTAGACCTGACTCGTTAAAGACAGAAAGCTTACAGAAAGTGGAGAGGAAATTCCCACAGCTTCGTCGATCGGAGGAAGCAAGGAGGAGGAGGAGGAGGCATCATAACGGCCGTTCTTCTCTGGTTGCTTTCTGGGGTCCGAAGTGGCGAGGAAATTGATGAAATTACATTGTCCCTTATTGCTGGCACAGTCCCACGCCTGACGCCTGGCCATTCCTGTTATCTACGTGGTGACGTTGCGTCACGTGACGCA
Source organism: Panulirus argus (assembly GCA_038088735.1). Taxonomy (NCBI): domain Eukaryota; kingdom Metazoa; phylum Arthropoda; class Malacostraca; order Decapoda; family Palinuridae; genus Panulirus; species Panulirus argus. The sequence continues at coordinate 7,120 of JAYMFT010210210.1, forward strand.
ACATCAACACAATGGCGGCGTGTACTGAAACGAACAGGAGTGACGGTGGAGCTCAACAATAGCTTTTTCTTTAGTAACCAACATGGCGCTAGCAAAATATGCCCCAATCAAGGCCTTCTTGGACGAAAGGGGGAAAAAAAAAGGGGGAAAAAATTAAGAAATTGATCTGGAGTCGGCACGTGTCTGCAGACTAGCCTCTTAAAGATAGAAGGGGTATAGGAAGGCGGGGGAGACGATAGAAGTAAGAGAGTTCCACAGGTTCACTGCTCGAGGAAAGAAGTTCGTATCGTAAAGGTCAATCCTCGTGTAGCCCGTCTTCACATAGAAACTATAGGAAGCGAATAGTGATTCCGAGGGAAAAAATATCAAAGCAGAGTGGGTGTCAGGGGAAGGGCAGAGTGTCATGACCTGATATCTTCCCGGAGCAGAAGCGATCGAACTTACAGTGGTGGTGGGGAGAAAGATCTAGCAGAAGAAGGGGCGTGTGATGCAGTCACGATAGCCTCCGCTCTACGTATGGTCGGCAGTGCCAGAGGCAACCCGGCCAGCTAAGCAGTTCCCCTACCAAGGATGACCAGTGAGCTCTCCCACATAGCTAGAGCTGGCATTTAGAGGTAGGGGGGTGGGAGTGGAGGGTGATAGAGATAAGCATGTGGTCGGTGGACCCTAAGGGGGCAGAAATAGTGTATGGAGAGTGGGAGGGTTTAGAGAATGAAAATGAGGTCAAGTGTGTTGGAAGAGATGGTCGTGACGGTCAGGAACCCATTTTGGGTGTTCGGTTATTGTTCCTGATCTCTAAGGAGGGAAGGAGAAAGGGCCTTGGCTCCGCGAAGTGTTCCCTGGTTAGAGCTCTGCTATTGTTCTTAGATAGTTTATGACATTCACGTAAATGGGTATAGGACAATTCTTGTATCTTTGCAAACAGTTGGTTGGTACATGGTGATCGTGGTGACGGACGTCGATTAGTGGTAGTCTTGGAGGTATGGTGCTGGTGATGGGTCACAACTTCAACCTGTCGCTATGGTCAGCTGGGTCACAACACATGTACATATTCATACTTGTTCGCCTTTCATCCATTCTCGGCGCCACCCCGCCCCACATTAAACGGCATAGCCACACCCTGCGTCAGCTAAGTAGCGCCAGGAAACAGATGAAGAAAGGCCACACCCGCTCACATCCATACACGAGCTGTCATGTGTAATGCACCGAAATCACAGCTCCCTATGCACATCCAGGCCCCACAGACCTTTCCGTGGTTTACCCCGGACATTTCACATGCCATGGTTCAGTCCACTGATGGCACGTTAACCCCGGTATACCACATCGTTTCAATTCACTCTATTCCGTGCATGCCTTTCACCCTCCTGCATGTTCAGTTCCTGATCGCTCAAAATCTTTTTCACTCCATCCTTCCATCTCCAGTCTGGTCTTCCGCTTCTTGTTACCTCCGCCTCTGACACATATATCTTCTTTGTCAACCTTTCCTCATTCATTCTCTCCATATGTCCAAACAATTTCAACATACCCTCTTCTGCTCTCTCATCCACTCTCTTTCTATTACCACACATTTCACTTCCCCTTTCATTACTTACTCTGTCAAACCACCTCACACTACATATTGACCTCATACATTTCATTTCCAAAACATTCACCCTCCTCCGCACAATCCTATCTATAGCCCATTCCTCGCAACCGTATAATATTGTTGGAACTACTGTTCCTTCAAACATACCTATTTTTGCTCTCCGAGATAGCGTTCTATCCTTCTACACATTCTTAATCGCTCCCAGAACCTTCGGCCCCTTCCCCACCCGTGGCTCCATTCGCTGCCATGTCCACTCAGACATCTGAAACCCTTCACTTCCATTTTTATCTCCATTCATACTTACAGCCCAACTAACTTGTCCCTCAACCCTGCTGAACCTAAAAACCTTTTTCATATTCCCGTTTACTCTCGACTTTCTCCTTTCACTCACTTTTCCAGACTCAACCACCAACTTCTGCAGTTTCTCACTCGAATCAGCCACTAGTGCTACATCTTGGGGCGAACAACAGTTGCCTCACATCCCAAGCCCTCTCCTCCCAAACAGACTGCATACTCGCCCCTCTCTCTCCAACACTCTTGCATTTACCTCCCTAACCACCCCCATCCATAAACAAATTAAACAACCACGGTGATATCACACACCCTTGCCACAGACTGACCTTCAATGGGAACCAGTCTTTCTCATTTCTTCCTATTATACTCGTACACATGCCTTACACCCTTGATAAAATCTTTTCAATGCTTCCAACAGCTTACTTTCCACACCATATATACTTAATATCTTCTACAAAGCATCTCTATCTACCCTATCATATGTCTTCTCCAGATCCACAAATGCTTGATATAAATCCGTCTGCTTTTGTAAGTATTTCTCACACACATTTTTCGAAGTAAACACCTGATCCACACATCCTCTACCACTTCTGAAACCCCACTGCTCCTCCGCAATCTGATACTCTGTACATGCCTTCACCCTCTCTCAGTCAATACCCTCCCATACAATTTTCCAGGTATACTCAACAAACTTAAACCTTTGTAATTTGAACACTCACCTTTATCCCCTTTGCCTTTATACAGTGGGACTGTCCATGCATTTCGCCAATCCTTAGGCACTTCACCATGATCCATACATACAATGAATATCTTTACCAACCAATCAACAACACAGTCACCTCCTTTCCCTCCTTCTTAATAAATTCAACCACATTACCACCCAGTCCCGCTGCATTGCCGGATTTCATCTTCCGCAAGGTTTCACCACCTTTTCTCTCTTCACCAAACCACCATCCCTAACTCTCTCACTTCGCACACCACCACAACAAAAACACCCTACATCTGCCACTCTATCATCATACACATTCAACAATCCATTAAAATACTCACTCCATCTCCTCCTCACTTAATCGCTACCTGTTATTACTTCCCTTTTTGTCCCCTTCACCGATGCTCCCATTTGTTTTCTTGTCTTTCGCACGTTATTTATTTCCTTCCTAAACATCTTTTTACTCTCCCAAAAGTTTAGTGATACTCTCTCACCCCAACTCTCATTTGCCCTCTTCTTCAACCTTTGCACTTTCCTCTTGACCCCCTGCCGCTTTCTCTTTTACATCTCAAGTCATTTGCTCTCTTGCCTTGTAAGTACTGGCCAAACGCTTCTATTTTCTCCTTCACCAGCAATTTACTTCGTCCCACCACTCACTGCCTATTTCAATCTGCCCAACTCCCACCTTTCTCATACCATGTGCATCTCCTGCTCATACCATCACTGCTTCCAGAAATGCATCCAATTCTTTACCCACTCCCCCACTTCATTTGCTCTCATCTTTTGTCTTTCTAAACTCAATCTATCTTGGTATTTCTTCACACAAGTCTCCTCTCCAAGCTCACTTACTCTCACCAGTCTCTTCACCCCGACATTATCTCTTCTTTTACGAAAACCTCTGCAAATTTTCACCTTCGCCTCCACAAGATAGTGACCTGACATCCCATCAGCTGCCCCTCTCAGCACATTTACACCCAAAATTCTCTCTTTTACACGCCTATCAATTCATACGTAATCTAATAATGTCCGTTGACCATCTCTCCTACTCACATACGAATAATTGTATATATATCTCTGTTCAAGCTAGGTATTCCCAATCACCAGTCTTTTTTCTTTTAGCACACAAATCCACAAGCTCCTCGCCATTTCCATTCACAACACTGAATACTTCATGCTCATAAATTATATTCTCGACTGCCACATTACTCACCTTCGCATTTAAATCACCCATCACTAATACCTGGTCTCGTGCACTAAAACTGCTGACACGCTCACTCAGCTGCTTCCAAAACACTTGTCTCTCATGATCTTTCTCCTCATAACCAGGTGCGCAAGCACCGATAATCACCCATCTCTCGCCATCCACTTTCAGTTTTACCCACATTAATCTAGAATATACTTCGTTACACTCTATCACACACTCCCACAACTCTTGCTTCAGGAGTAGTGCTACTACTTCCTTAGCTCTTGTCCTCTCACCAACCCCTGACTTCACTCCTCAAGACGTTTCCAAACCTTTACCCTTGGGCTTCGTTTCACTCAGAGCCACAACATACAGGTTTCTTTAATTAAACATACTACCTATCTCCCCTTTCTTCTCATCTTAGTTACATCCACACACATTCAGACACCTCTTTCTGAGCCATCGAGGAGGATGAGCACTCCTCTTGACTCCTTCTGTTTCACTTTTTAGAAATTGAAATACAAGAAAGGGAGGGTTTCCGGCAACCCGCTCCCATCCCCTTTAGTTACCTTCTACGACACGCGGGGAATGCTGAGGTAGAGTTCTTTCTTCCCTACCTCAGAGGTAATAT
>JAYMFT010210221.1:0-11520 GCA_038088735.1 Panulirus argus
TATATATATATATATATATATATATATATATATATATATATATATATATATATATATATATATATATATATACGACTACAGAGACTTTACGCGTTAAACTTTCTCGCTTCCTATCCTTACTGGCAGTGTAGGAGGATGACCTGATTACCGTAAAGTAAATTCACAAATAACGTAAAACTCTGTTAGATAAGTGAGGAAGTTTTTAGTGTTATAAATGAATCGAAATTTGAACATGCGTAAGACTTACCAGGAAACTGCCATACTGTCAACAAAAAACTTATAGGATCATCCACTGTCTGTGGCAACACTACACGCGGGTAAACGTCTGGGTTTGGAAAATATAGAACAAAGTATCATGTTTGTTTGAGGAGATGCATCTATGCTTTTTCTCATCCTTAATCCCATCTCTCTAAACTAACGAAAAACATGCGTTGTAAATATGAACACGTCATTGGAATTTTCCTTTTTTTTTTTAGAAATCTAACTTTTTTTTTAGAAATATTAAGGCAACGGTCTTGAGGACCTGAACGACGGCTTTTCGACTGGAATAGATTTTCGCCCGACTTGGCGCCTTTTATTTCTGCTCCAAGTTGATTGCTCCTGACTTTCTTCGCCAACGCAAGGTTAATAGTACGCAATGGGGTCGTACATCTCCAAGCTCTTCAACTGGCGCCACGGAGAGTGTCCAGTAGAAATACAGGCTGATAGAGTGATTTGCAAGCTCCAAACTCTGGTGAGTAAAGATGGCGGTATGACCTCTTTTGTATGATAGCGTGCCTTTTGACCTGGCCATTTCGAGGTGGGAATGTGCAGCCGATTGGTGCTTCAGCTTGGTACAGTCAAGCATTTGTAGTAGGTTAGTTCTGTTAAGCAAGTTGTTACTTCTTGGAGATTGCAGCAGGTTGGTATTACGTCACGTACAAACGACCGGTTGGTACAATTAAGTGCAATTGGTTAGGTCAATGTGGTAAAAGTAACAAAGCAAAATACTAATACGGTCAGGTAGGAGGAGCAGCTGCATGGGACAGTCAGCTAACAGTGCGGCAACATGAGGCTGGTAAAGTAGGTAAGTGCAAATTAGGTTAAAATTACGTCAGAGTTGGTGAGTGCGTTTTTATGTATTCCATTTGAAATTAAGAATTATTAATTAGACAGCTGTCTATGCTCATACGTCTTGTCTTGTTTAGGCTATGGTGGATGGATATTGAAATGAAATTTTGGAGCGCGAGAGGTTGTATCATTGTGTATGTGAAGGTTAAATCTGCTGACGAGTTGAAGGATAAGAGTTAAATACAAAAAAAATGTGTTGACTATCAACAGAACAAATTAGAATTACTTCCGATTTATTTTTTTTTCCTCGTGAGATTTTGCACATCATGAACAAAAAGTTACTAAGTAAAACTGGTGCCAGTAACATGCATACTGTAGCTGCCATATATAATCCACCGAATCCAGGGTACCCTTTTTTCACAGACAGTCAGCATTGAATAGATGGTTTATGACAGACCCATTCATGACCGAAAATTTGGGAGGGATTATGACGAAGTATAAGAAAAGCATCCTTTTCACACAGTGCTGACATCGTTAAAGCATTCTCACGAGTTAGCTTTCAAGAATATGACAAATTTTACAGCTTTTCGAATATGAAGGCCTATTTCAGGAAATTCACCACTTATCACACATAGATAGAGATTTAAAGCTGTTATTTGGTGCCCATGGTATTACAAACCACGTTAGAAACACTTTTAGAATTTTGATAAATGCTTACAAAGAAATCCAAAGGCACAATCTTTAAATGGATAATTTTTGAGGAAAAACTGTAATCCCTTTCTTCCTAAATGATTGGTCTAATCTAGCCAAAGAATTTAGAGGCTTAATCTGTATTGAGTTCCTTGGAATGGTTGTTAATAAGAAAAGGAATCATTAGATTTTTTTATGCTTCCCCACATGCTTACAATGTTGTTACTTTTCTTATCAATGATCAGCAAAGCTATCAATTCACTCAAGAAAGCATGGTTATCACACTAGTGGATAACTGTAGTTTTCCACATTTAAAAATCACTGCTCTTCACTGCAGCTACTTTAAGAAAATGCTCAAACCCATCGAAATGAAAATTTTTATTTGGTCATTTACTGAAGAATGCTTCCTAGTTTCACTTCCTTCATATGCCAGCTAGATCCAATCCTGCAACTTTTCTCTTAAAAGTTGTAAACTAGAAAGCTTCCTATAAATTTTAGCATAAATTTATAGGACCATCCTGGCTTTTCCCAGTCAGAAGAAACAATTGTAAGCACATGTGCAATCAACTAAAGTTTACCCTTCTGGAAATGCTCCCTTGGCACCCTTCAGTGCCTTTGAAATTTCATCTTTGTAGAGTTTGAACATCACAGACCAAATTCAGATTTTTTTAAGAATAATTAAGTCCAAGAGTGAGCCTCCTTGTAGCAAGAAGTTTAGTCTGTGACCTGTTCAATGAGAGCAGTGCTGAGAATATGAATTCCTTGTGGTAGGCAACATTCAGTTGTCAAAAGTAAAACATAGGACCATGGTGCTTGTGAACTTGAGAGTTGTTATATATATCAGAAGCACTAAAAGATTGAGATAAGGTTTTATGAAAGGACTTTCACCTCCCTTGGAGAAAAAATTTATAGCATTAATTACACCACCCCCCTTCTCAAAGTGCCAGTTTTAAGATGGATAAAGTACTGATTATTGAAAATGAAGGTCCATACACCACTGAGCCACTTAGTCAAATTAACAGCATTCATTGTGATGAGGAAGGAAATGTTTGGATTGTTCAAGTATTCTTTAGGGGACTCATAATCTGAGAACCATTGAAAAATTACCACCATTTGAAATTTATAACTTTTTTACTTGGATTCCTAGCCGCATTTGAAAATCATCACCCATCTTGGAGAATGAGGCCCTTGAAGTGGAAACTTCTTTGGTTAGACCAAAGCATCAGAGAGCCTAAAATGATGCGATTATTGCTGATTGAAGTGAAAGATCTGGTTGGTAAAGAAATCCAGGCACTCGTTTTGAAATAGGCCTCAGACTTACTCTTCATTTTCTCTTGTCCCTCATGAAGGAAGTCTATCCATGAGGTGAATTCATAAATATGAATTATTACTGGTATTTCTTACTGTGATGTTAGAAATTTGTTATTAGAATACTTAATAGTTGAGGGAAAATTTAGTGAAAGGGTATTGTTAATAGTTCTATTATAATCTTTTCATATGGATGTTTGCTATGTCTTGCACTCTTTTCTGCCTCATTCTAGGTCAGACAGTGGGGTGACTCCAGACTTTTAACAATACATAGTTGTTTGATACCTGTACTGTAGTCTGTATCCATGTAACACAAATTGTGATCACATATGATCACATGTATGCAGGCCACTGTTAGACCTCTGCGCAAAGCCTGCTGTCTTTGTAGCTGCTGAGTAAGAGTTATGGTTTAACTCACAGTACTGTCTGATCCATTAGTGACTACTGATATCAGTCTACGTGAGTCGACATGACTAGTTTGGGTGACTGACTTGCTTTTCCCTTTTCTCCAGTTGAAGGAAATGAAGATTTATCACAGATGGCGAGTGAATTATTGCAGGAAAATTGGAGAAGAAATAAGGAAATACAAGATCATAGCTTTCTCCATGTTTTCAGATATAGAGTTATTTGAAGGTGGGTCCATCCTGATTAACTTAATTGATTTTCTTGGAATTTATTGTCTGTATATATTCTACAATAGAATAATGAATATTAGAATGTGGCAACCACAGAACCTAACCTGACTTTGTAAATTAAACAATCTCTCTGTCTATCTATATATCTAACCCCTGTTCCCTCCAGGAACTCCCATCAAGGTGGTTGCCATGGCAAAATAGTCTCCACTCATTCCTGTCTTTTACTTGTCTCCCTTGCATACGCTATTAAGTGGATTCTTCCATGATTTCTCTCCCTCCGGTACTCTTCCACTCGGTTTCCCCATGTCATAGGTGGTCTTCCTCTCACACCAACCCCCTTAATGATGCTGTCACGAACACTCCGTGTAAACTCTCCACTTTGCATTCTTTCCACATGCCCAGGCCACCTCAAAATATAATGTATCACCCACTCTACCACTCCACAACTCATTCCCTTTGCTTTACATTCCATACCACTTCTTTCATACACCTCATTTCTTTCTTCATTCCATTCAGTCATACCACATACTCCTTTTAGATATCTCATTTCCACAGCTTGTGTTCTTGACCTTTGTAACATCCCATTTCCATGTTTCAACTGCACAGGTCAAGGGCGGGAGGGCTATGCCATCCCTTAATCATTTTTTCACTTTCATACTTACACCTCTACCATTCATTATTCTATTAAGGGACCCAGTGACTCTTCCACCCTGTGCTGCTCTCTCCCATATCTCCTTCCACATCACCAAACTTACCCAAGATATTTCCCTTGATACCTAAATTCTCTCACCTCTTTATCTTTCTCCCCCTATATTTATAACACAGTTAAGGGCAATTTCTTTTTTCATTCTATAGGTTTTTGTAAAATCTGTGAAGTGATGATGATAATAGGTGACAGAATTTAAATGTGGCTTGTAGACATAAAGTTATGTTTGTTAAGTATTCTCACCACAGTTCTATTGTGCTTTGATACTGTATTTCTGCACATTGCCATCCCAAGATTATTATGTTGAACCAATGTCTTACTAAATAGGGAAGTATGACTTAGAAGACAGCATGCGTCATGAGAATTCTCAAGCAAAGAGAAACCTTGCAGAGGCCGACACTGTTCAGGAAAGTGATAAGAGGGAAAATACTAAGGAAAGTGATAACCAGGAAGCCTGTCATGAGAAAAATGCAGATGAATGTAAAAGCAAAGTGGGTGTTGAAGAGATACAGGTCAAAGCTGATGATGACATGGAGCAGTCCATCAAGGGTAATGATGGTAATGAACACCCTGAGACAGAAGTCAAAGTAAAGGAGGAAAAGGGCATGTAAGTTCCTTGATATTTTGCAAGATCTTCATTTTTTAAAACATCTTACCTTCACTTCTTTATCATTTCTCTTCTCCCTTGTAAATTTGTACACAGAGCATCACAGCTTTTCCATCATCTTATGTCGTCTCATATTCATTGAAAAGTTAACCCCATGCACTCTGTATCATTATATACTATACATGTTTCCTATGGTTCAGTAATTCACTTATAACAGTCTCATTCATAGCTCTGTCCTGTTTACCCTTGTGCAGGGTTTTAGCTCATTCTGATGTGTGCCATGTGATCAAATATTCTTCCACTCAGACTAGCAGGAAATTTGGTGTCCAGCTTGTATTTCTTCGCAGAATATCCACTTCTTCAGAGCCTAAAATGTTTACCTTTCAATTTATTTCATATCCCTTTATCACATGTACTTGTGTTATCTGATGTCTGAAGAAAATATGTGCAATACAGAATTATAAGATGGCTCACAAATTTACTTATCCTCTAATAAATCCATTATTTTCAACATCTAACTCTCCAGACCTACAGTCTCCATTACTGATTCTCACTTTACCTTGTTCATCATGCTGTATTATGATCTTTGTAACCATTTATGTTTTGACTTCCATTTTTCTCCAGTGTAATCTTTAAATTACAAATTCCATACACTACTCTATTTGTTTCACCATATCTTCCAGCTTCTTTTCTGTAATTAGCAATTTGCACAATATTGGTAAAGTATTCTACATTTATGGAACCACATCTCTTGAACTTTCTTCAATTATGATGAGATTTTGCCATCAGGCTGGGATAGTGCATATATAGTTTATACCACAGGAAAGTTTAGAATTATGTTTAAAGTCAAGTGTGTTGTTTGTTGAGTTTTATGTGTGAGCTGAAGAAAGTGTTTATTTATGAACTGAATATCAGTTCCCCATATATTTGCATGGTGGAATGAAAAGGACAGTACCTAGGGCTAGGGAGGGGAACTGCATTGGTGGATCACCATGCCGCTTTCACAAACTCTCGCAACATCCAGATGGTAGTACTTCCCTGGTTAGGGTTTGCCTGCCACCTGCATATGTCCTTTGTTTAACTTGACTACTTAAGTTACATATTTTTCCTTTCCTTTTCTTTCTGATTTTTCCCCAGAAAGCTTTCAACCCAGGTTGCTTTTTCTAATGGACATTTTATTTCATTTGTGCTCCACTTAAAACTTCATCATTCCAGTTCCCAATACTGTATTGAAAAACAAACTCATCTGTGTATTGGCTCAAACCATACTTATGAAAATGAATGGTGACAGGTACAATAACCCTAAGGAGGAAATTTTATTCACCTAAGGAAATATGTCGATAACAGCACAAAATGAAAAAAAGGTAAATAAAAGTTTTTTGAAAAATAAAAGAATGCATGATATCATTTCTTGTGAATTAGAAAATAAGTAAAACATTTTCTCACTCAAGCTATATGTGCAATTTGTACATTAAATTCATTTGTGCTGCAACTTAAGAAGTGGAAAAAGCTTATGTTCACAGTTAAAAGGTTAGAGAGCAAGTATTGCATCCCAGTGTATGTTCACAGGGGTAACTGTGTTTAATCCTTGTTGTCTTTCAGTGATAAACAGCAGTTGTGTGCAGTACTAAAGAAGATCAGCAAAATGTTTTGTGAAGAATGGTTGCACCTGAAAGTCCTGCATAACAAGTTTAAGAACGACACACCCAAGTTGTTTTTCATCCTCATGGACATAGATGCCATAATAGAGAAACTCAGCACAAAGAAATATGACATGTATAACATCTTTGTGGCATCATGCAAAATCTTAACTGACTTCTGTAATATTGATCATAGTGGATGTTTCTCTGATAAGATTAATGCAAATATTTGCGCAGTCATAAAAGAACTTTTACCTTCACAGTTGTCGTACGCAACACGCGATTATGACTCTGACACTGACTATAGCATTGACACTGACTCTGGCACAGATACTAACACTGACTCTGACTTTGATTCGGATGTAGATATCACCATATGCGTTGATAGTGATCAAGTGCTTAATGCTATGGAGATCTTAAGGTGAGTGGCACACTGGTTTTAGTACAGAATTCTACATGAGCAGTATCCTAAGAATCAAAATTTTTTGAATGAGCACACATATATACTCATGAAAGAAACATTTTGTATGAAAGTCATCTTTAGCCTAGGCATTCGTTACTTTAGATGTTTTCCCACGAATAAGTTTCATTCGGAGAATCTCCTCTTTACTTTGTCTCCTGATCTTTCTGCCATTTACTTCACACTACTAAATTTTTTTTTTTTCCTCCATTTTCCCATATTCAGGTTATATGCAGTGTTTCAACTTAATATCAGTTTCATGGGAGATTCCCCCATCATTCCACTAAAGTCCTATCAGTTATAGATTTTCACATATGCTCATAAATTTTCTAACTTACAGAGTTCACAATGAAAGTTGTTTTAGGATATTGTGTTAGGGAAAAGCATAATCAACTAGATTGGCCAGTGCTACCCATGAAAGTTATTGTCAATTACATTTTGTAACATTTTATTTATTTATTTATTTATTTATTTATTTATTTTATTTTTTTTAATACATGCACAAAAATTTTTAAGAATTTTTTATGAATTATGAGTTAAGCATCTGTAGTTTAGGAAAAGCACATTATTTATCAGATTGGCTACTCCTAAGTCAAGGCAGCATGGATGTGGCACAGTCATAGCAGAGGCTGCCAGAGACATGCTGAGTCCCTAGAAAAAGGCACTTATCTGTGCCTGCTATTGACGTTATTGGGTTTCTGGGACCTTTTGATAATTTAAGTGATTCTTCCATTGTTTCAGTTGCCATCTTTGGCCAGCCAGTAGAGCCTAAAATGCACATAGAATTCAGTTTATTGGTAGCAGAAAATGTTTGTAATTGATGTTCATAGCACCCTGCTACTTAACAGCAGACTGACAACTGTAGCGCTGAAAGGGTTAAGATAGCAACATAGCATAGGAGTAATGCTAACATTACCATACCCATGTTCATAGAAAGTGCCAGGTTTTATAGGCAGCATGTTAATTGCAGTGATATGCATGAAGATAATTTCTTTAATATTATGTATTCCATAGCATAATATGTGCATAAATAGCAGTTTACTAGTTGCAGCTTTGAATCATCAGGTTAATTTAGGACCTAAATGCATTATTTTAGCCATTTTTGTGAATAAAGATCTTTCTTGCCTAAGTACTTATGTGATTATTGTCATGGATTCAAGATTACTTGAGTTTATATTTATAGGATGAGGCTGTCGTCATACTTCAAGCTGTATGATGAAGTGTTTTTGGCAATGGATTTTCATTAGCACTGGAAAAGAGTGTAGGAAGAATCTGGACGGAGAAATTGTGGAAATCCCTCTAATAATATCACCATTTCAATGATACACTCACTAGCTTCAGCTGGACCCACAGCCTGGCAGCTGCACCTTCAGTCTACAGAAACCCTAGCAAAATAGATCAGTAAGATTTACTGTGACAGACAAGGCCACATTTAAATTAGGATAGTTATTGTTCGTGTAATGTTTGATCAGAATAACTAATGCTGCACAGAATGTTTAGTTGGTTTATTTTAATTGAAAGCAAGAAGACATGTGTTTGTGAAAGATAAAACAGATAGACTATATAATAGTTGAAAATCTGCTAAGTACCATACATAAGCATTTATAAGAAGCAGCATTTGGCAGTCACTACAGCATATATGTCTTATCTGTTTAATATTTCATGGTATGGAGCTTTGCCTAAAATTTCATTTGGCTATGTTACAGACTCCTAAGTTGGTATGTTGCTCACAATTGTATTGGATGTTGTGGGTTATGCTTGCTTGGAATGATACTCTTAAAGGATTCTTTTTCTTTTCATATATTGCCTTTATTACACCTTAATGGTTACATGATATTGAAAACAGTGATATAAAACTATGGTTATTTGTTATAGTGATTAGGGAATGTTATTGATACAAATGATTGTGTCACAATACTTTATCAGTATCTCATTTATAGCTGCTTAGAGCTAAAGTTGATGTTGAAATTGATTTGATAAGATTATTTGTCTCTCATTCTGAAATCATCATTGGGAAAAGTTTTCTACAAGATACCAAACATATGCCTTTTATAACCTGTGATACTGTATATTGTCATATATGTAGGATGAGATATTTTTTCTATTGGTGAATATAAGAAGTGAAAATTTTTTTTTGGCAACAAATGCCTTTTATAAGCTCAGACATATTGTTTTACATCAAGAATGAGATATTATCAATCACTGAGGGATGTTAAAGGATATAGCATTCTTTAAATTGTTCTTTTTTAATGTTAAAGGATATATCATTCTTTTAATTCTTCTGTTTTAATGCTTGGTAAATGTAGAACTTGAATTTTTTTTTTTTTTAAACCAAACATTTAGCTGAACTTTTTGAGTGATAATTTAGGTGTGTGTTACATATTAAGTTATTTGTAATAAAAAACAGGAATGAAACTTGACTTCCTTCATTTTGCCATATGCATACCTTCACCTTATGTATTGTATTTGTTTTTTATTAAATCTTGTCATCCAGAGGTTAAGATGGGTTATTGAAATGTTTAGTTTTGAAAGTATTGTACTAAACTTTTCAGAGTGATTATTAATTATTGAGGACTGCTCATTTCTTCAGTTTACAAGTAAATGTGACATCACAGTAACAACATTAGCCAAATCTACTAATTTGGCTTCAAAATGTAAATGCATCATCTCTGTTTTATATCAAATTACATCTGCATCACCACAGTGGAACTGATGTCTACATTATCACTTTCCAAGAATAAACAAAATGTTTACCAAAACTAAGCTGTTTTAACTAATGAGAAGAGAATGACAAAAAGGGGGAAGTCCATGCCACTGAGTGACATTGAGGTAAATGGAACGGAAAGCCTAAATTCGAGATGGATGACTACAGTGTTATACAATAGGTTGGATAACATTCATTTTTCTTGTTAGATAGTAATATCCAGAAGGTATATGGCTTCAATGATATTTTTTGGAGGTTGTTATTACTGAAACTTTAGCATATTAATATCAGTATTTAGTTCATATGATAAGAGATTAATAAATTTCTTTGCTAACTTACTACTACAGGTCACACTTCAGATATCTGATCCCTGGCACCAAGCAATTATGAGTATTAGAAATAATGGCCTACAGATTGTGATAATAAATATTTTATATGGTATATACTTTAAGCAAAAAAATCACTTAAGTGGATTGATTGCCACAGTTTTCACAAGACGATATTATCAAAATTATAACTCATTTTTTATAGCATCTTGAAGATTAACCTAGATTATTACCGGTTGCCTAGATACGCAAATCACATGGGATTGATTAACTGATAAAGTGAGCATCTAGGCATAATGTGGAGTAGGGGTGTATGCATGTGGTATAGGGGACGTAAGTAAATGTTCTTTTCACATCCAATAACAACAAAACCTTTTTTTGGTATGGTATTTAGAGAATGATTATTCAGTTAGTAAAAACACAGAAATAAAGAATCTAATGGTAACATCTGGTTTTAGTAAACACACAGAAATTGAAATTTGCTCATCCCACTTCTCACTTGCTCACTTTTTCTGCCCTTGCATCTGTCTCTTGACATCTTGCTTCTTTTTCTTGTTCATTTCCCAATCACACACATGCTCCATCCCCTGCAAATAAATTCCAAACACCTCTCTTTTCTGTGTCTATAGTAACTTCATCATTACACTGCTCACTACCATTTCAAACATGCCCACCTTTCACATGCTGCAGACTTCTCTCAGACAAGTTCCTGCTATTCCCCTTCCACTCCCCTCACTTCATTTACTCACACCCTTTGCCATTCTATGCTCAGTCTCTCGTAGCATCTTTTCATGCAAGTCTTTTTCAAGCTCATTCACTTTCATCACCATTTTCCCACCCATATCATTTCGTCTTTTTCTAAAGCTTCTCTAAACTTTTACTCTCCTCCACCAAGTAGTGATCAGACATTCCACCAGCTGCCCCTCTCAGGAAATTCACATCCAAGTCTCTCTTTTGCATGGCTGTTGATTAGTACATAATCCAGAAATGCCTGTACGCTATCAACCCCTCTCACCCATGTATATTGATATGTCAAGCTTTTTAGATCTGGTAATTCCAGTCACCAGTTCTATTTTAGCATACAAATCCACAACCTGTTAACCAGTTTCATTCACAATACCCCCTGTTATTCCTTGAACTATCAAATTACCCACTCTTGATCTCATTGTGAAGTAGGAAGCAGATGGGATGTCCATCTGGCAGAAACCTTGTTAAAGCAGCTATTTTTGTTGCTAGTGTTTTAAGAAAAATGTCACAATTTCAACACTTACGCTATTGTATGTGTTCTGTGGGAAGTGGCGAATATGTAGAGAATGAATATATATATATATATATATATATATATATATTTTTTTTTTTTTTCATACATATTCGCCTTTTCCCGCGTTAGCGAG
>JAYMFT010210232.1:0-11520 GCA_038088735.1 Panulirus argus
AACATCATGTAATCTGCTGATCTTATTACTTTCTCCATATACATGTTTTACTTTACACATTTCACTGTGATGGAAAACGTTTCCCCTTGTGCTTATCTGAACTCGCCTTCGTGTTTCAAAGAGGTCAATTATTCCTTTCTAATTGCAGTTTTGAGGCTTCTAATTGACTGCACCCTGCCACCCCCCTCCCCAAGGTACAGTAATATGCACTAACAGCCTCCTCCAGGCCACAGCAGTCTGGGCAGTGTACAGTCCGAACACCACACACG
Source organism: Panulirus argus (assembly GCA_038088735.1). Lineage (NCBI taxonomy): Eukaryota > Metazoa > Arthropoda > Malacostraca > Decapoda > Palinuridae > Panulirus > Panulirus argus. The sequence continues at coordinate 270 of JAYMFT010210232.1, forward strand.
TTATCCCCCCCTCACTTCCCCTCGCCTTCGATCGCCATACATATGTACTCTCAACTCTCCTCGCTTATATTCTTTTCTTAACTAGTTTCCTCCACATTCGTTCTCTTATGATTGTAACTGATTCCTATAACGTAGTTCTTTCCTACATATCATGCTATAGGTTTATTACCGTGGTAGACCGTATACTATAGTAGCATCCATATATCTCTCTGACTTCATTGCCTCACACTCAATCCAAGTTTAGAACTTCACATCCGTTTATCAAAAGTCCACCCAAGGAGACTGCATTCTTTCAACACGTTCCGCAATTAAAAATCCATTTCTATAATTTTCGGTCTTGTTAGTCGTACCTTCCTTAACAAACCTTTACACGTATCATGGATCACTGTACTTTCATTAAAGCTATAGCAATTAACATGCTTTCCAGATTTCTTCATTTTATCTTGATTTGAAGACCACTGATCTTTTTCAGATTAATAACCAAACTTTTTACTCTATCTCTCCAACTTCTTTTTCTTTCCAATAATATTTCATGATAACGTTTTCTTTCAGGCAGGGACATGCTGTCATTTGTCCGTTTTTATGTATTTCTCACACGCTTAAAATTCTTCAGTAGTATGGATTACATTTGGTGATTTCATTATCACTTTGTCAGTCTCGTCCAACAACGATTTTCATTTCCACTTCCTTCTAGTACTTATTGTTTCTATGTACTAGCGGTGTTGTATCCTATAATTCAATCGATTTAAAAGTTTTCCTTTTAATGTGACATTACTTAATCATGTTTTGAATAGGATGATTCACATTATAAGGGACGGCAAAATATAACCATCTGATTCTGAATATGAAAAAAGAATGTCTCAACACCTTATTGACAACAAGATACATGAAATTTTAAGTTTGTATCCACTTTTTGCATCTAGTCGGTAAAACTTACCATATGAAACTACGTAATGTATGTAATTACTGAATTGTAACATGTTATGTAATAACAACCCACTGGGGTCTAACTAAGACCCTCTGTGACCTCTGTAATCCTTCTACGCTACATCTCACAGGAGGTGCACAATAAATTTACCGTAATTACCGGCACAGTCAATCATGGAGCAGAGAAAAATTCGGAGACAAAGGCCAGTTTTCTTGATTACTTTTTAACTCCATATTTGCAAAATAGTTAATGAACGTGCATTAAAATTGGGTTATGGACATAAGCTTTGTAATTGCCGAACTTTTTAGTTTAGTATTTTTTCTTCAATTCTGTACGATTACCAGCTATACATTAACACCGCTTCTAAACAGTACATGTCCTGATTTAAGTCATCTTTTCGTGCCTTACGCAGGTACGTGCTCGTGACGTCATATCGGCCCTTGAAGGCTTTCATGTACAAGCAGGGATTCTGTCGATTCTGCACGGTGCGGTATGACACGTCGGGCCAGGAGCTGGACAACATGTTCGTCCACCTCACCAACGTCTCCATACAGAAGCACGGGGTGAGCCGCACATATCTCGTGTCCCTGCCCTGGTGTTCAAAATACTTTTTATTTTCTTCAGCACAACTGTACTACCCTGAAACACAGTGACGACTCAAAGGTCGAAATATCATGCTCATTGGTCTTATCGTCATGTTATAAGGTTTTGCAGTAAGGGGTTTGAGGACATTATTTTGCAGTTGCTGAGAAAGCAATATAATAGCCAAAATCTTACAGCTCCCAGCCTTTAATGTCTCATGTCTTTGATCCCTAAGAGCATTATAAGACAATTTACTTCATTTACTTAGCAGCAAACATCACGAATCAAACAAAGACGGCGTGATGGTGACGACTGTAATTCTCTCCCTTGCAGGAGGAGTACAACAGTGTGCACGGAGGCAAATGGCCTGTTCGGACCCTCCGCCTATACCTGGAGGGGACTCTGGGAAAGACCCGAACAGACAAGCTCTTCGCTGACATCACGTGGTTGGTGGTGCACTCCCTCAGGGCCGTGGCACCCATAATGGCCTCAGACAGGCACTGTTTCGAGTGCTACGGCTACGACATCATCATTGACGACCAGCTCAAGCCCTGGATGATCGAGGTACGAAGGAGGTAAAGTACAATGTGAGGACGGTGGTATTGCGAGTACATATCAGTACAAGAACAACTTCATTAGATGTTCTTTTTACCGATTACCATTTTATTTCAACGGTATGGTCTTCGCATAATCAAAGGCCTGAATTTTTTTAATAAGTTATTTTCCTTGTATAAAGCGTTTCTAACACTTACATAAGCCTCTTAGATATATTAATGTGAAGAAAAGTGAATTTATCACTAGAGATCATCTGACATACAGACAACACATCCCCCCCTTTGCAGTCATCTTCTGTCCCTGTTGAAGACATCTTTCCAACAACTAACCCCCACCTGCAGACCAATATATCCTTCTGAAACAGTAACTGACTCTTACTTAAACCTCAAAATGTCCCTCAGTCATTCCTGAACCTTGATTTTAAGGCTCAGACTTCGCAGCAGCCAATTACTTTAAGGCTGAGACTTGGTGGTGGCTGCTGACCTTAACCTTAAGGTTGAAACGTCCTTGGGCCACTGACTTTGTTAACACTGTTAACACCTCCAACAGCCACTGGTATTCTCGTTAACGCCACTTAAGACCCACCGATCTAATTAACACGTTCCAAGATTAAGTGAAATGGTCAACGCTTCCCCACTGCCACTGACCTGGTTAACACGTCCTAAGAACCAGGGACCTTGTTCACACGTCCAACGAGCCGCTGACCAGGTTAACATCTCCCTACTGCCACTGATCTTCTAGTTAACATCGTACAGCCACCGACCTTCACCCACACCCTGACACCACCAACGGTCAGTAACTTTCCTAAATAGACTAACGACCCCCCACACCCCATCCTACATTCTCTTACCATTAACGACTAGCACGTGAGTGCAAGTGCCTTCAACGATCACTAATTATCAGGGACAAGCTAACAGCGCTCATCCAGTTACCGTTAATTCTTCAGTAGTCACTGACCTTCACCGACAAGTTAACTCTAGATATCTTTGACCTTTACATGAGGACTTGTTGCCCTAAAGTTACTGTACATTTACCTAGGAGCAAGCACCTCCAGCACTGACTAACCTTAACCGATGGGCTTTACCCGCCCTCTAATCCCTGGCTCCAGTAATCGCTAAGGTCGACTTCCTACAGGTGAACGCCTCGCCTTCCATGACCTCGACGACAGCCAACGACAGGATCATGAAGTACAAGCTGGTGGACGATATCATCAATATCGTCCTGCCGCCCGATGGCATCCCCAAGTAGGTGGGCCTTTTGGCTGTCGGGAACTTTACCATTTCTCATCCCTTCTTCTCCCCAGCTTCCTCATTTCTTAATTGTTTTCCTCCACTTTCCGTCATTTATCAAGATATTTTCCTCCACCTCCTTCATTTCTCAAGTTACTTTCCTCCACCTCCCTCATTTCTCAAACTATTTTCCTCCACCTCCCTCATTTCCATTACCCATCAGTTTCTTTCTCCATTCTCTTCCTCTTCCTTCCCCCAAGCAATCTTTGCCCTCCATCCCCGCAGCCTTGGTAGTCCTCAAACGTCCTTAACCCCTTCTTTCCTCACCTCCCTCGTCCCCTACCTCTCTCGTCCCTCATCATCTCCCTTAACCTCACTTCATCCCTCGCTGTCCTCGTCCCATACTTTCCCCTAAAAGTGGAAATCCTTTTCCTTCTGTAATTTGACTCTTCAGGTCATCACAAGTGTATGTAAGATCGCCGTGTGTGACAGACAGGTTTATTTGTTTTCCAATTATTTATTTTCTTTTCATGTGTTAATTCCTGTTGGGATGATGTTTCCTCCGTCTGAGGCATTTACTGTAGCTGACATCGTATCTTTTATATTACAGTAGGATTTTATATATAAAAAAAAATAATCCTAGCCTATAGTTAATAACTAAACCCTGTACTTTCATTATTCAACCCCAATGCATGTCACCATTGATAAGAACATACCAGATATTAATGATCTAATTCGCTACATGTATGTGTAATTTATCAAATTATTAATACCAATGATCACCTCCTGCCTCACATTGTGTTCCTAATCATCCAATTGTTTTCTTTTTGTACCACTTTCATGATGTACCCCTCCCGCAGCGTGCACTGGAACAAGGTGCCACCCACTGACAAGTACGGGGATTTTGAGCTCCTCTTGGACGAGGAACTGTACCAGAACAGCGACCACTCCGCCGCCCACCGCGGCAAGCACCCGGACAGGCACTCCGCCCCGAGGTGGAAATAGCCCGCGGTGAAGAAGTGTGCGAGGCCGACCTCCACACTTCCTCGAATCCAAACGGACAACTCATCCTTGCCCGGGGGAAGCGGTGTGAAGCAACCCACAGGAAGCCAGACAGCCGGCCAGACAGTCCTCTCACAGATGGAGGTGGCCTATGGCGAAGAGGTAACCCAGAACAAATCCAAACCTTCCACGTACACCGACAAAAATACCACTTTAAACTGGAGGTAAACTTTAGGGGTAAAAATGGAAACTTAAAGCTGGACCATATTATAAAACGAGATTATTACATTATCATATGTACATTTTATCTAGAGTTATTACTGGACATAGAAAAATAATCGTCATAATGTTATGATACCAGAAACTAAGACTAGCTGTCAGCAGAACTGCGCAGTAAACTGTGTGTAAAAGAAACCCAGACTCAAGATCATTCTCAAAATGCAAAAGAAGTTGGTAAGAACTGCAGATGTATTAAGTGTCGTCCTTGTAACTGCCGTATCCAACAGTGACGTGAACTTGGTCTTTTTTATACTTAAACTGTTTATAGTTTATATGGTATCTGAACTCATTACCGATAAACTGTTGCTGCGCCACACGATAACTGTTTTCACGTCAAAAGTAAGTCGTTTAGAACTAGAAGTGCCAGCAGATTCGAGCCCTTTGGGCTTCTGTGGAAGGCTACCACATCCTCCCTCACCACCGCCTTAGCATCCCACCCTGGCCACCACATCCTCGCTCATCAACACCACTCCCACTTCACTAGCTACCAAACCCTCCCTGTCATTATTAGGCTCTTCCCCTTTAGCCACCACACCATCCCTCACCATCAACAGTTCCTTCCTTCCCAGCCACCGCTCCCTGAACGGTGGATGGCATTGTTCAGTGGTATAATATATCACCCCGCTCCGCCATGTTCTTTCGCCTTACCTTCCTTTTTGCTGCTACAGACTTTCCTCTAAAGAGTGATATATTTCCCCGAAAATATTCTACTCTAGCAGTCAGCAATTTCTATCCTACTGAGGGAGTGGATGACCTATTGGTAACTGTACACAGGGGTTAGTCATCGTGCGCCTGGCAACTTCCTCGCCGTGTCTACAGACCGGGTACGAACGGACAGAGTACTGTAGCACCTTTCCTTTTTTATTGTAGTGCAGACTAGAGATGGTCGTTTCATCCATGCCATCAACCACAGTGTGGGAACTGATACCTTGGTGCCCCTAAGAACCTGAAACGTAGTACTTTGATGCAAGAAAATCCCCCCCGCCCTTCCTTTTCTGACGGCAGAGTAAAATGAACTGCGAAGAAAGTAACGAATGCAAAGAGACAAAAGTTTCATGACAAATTCAGAGTCACATGGTTTTGTAGAAAGATTGGTGAGGACCTAGGGTATACATACACACACAGAGCGTGATTGATAAGACTGAAAAATATTGAGTGGAAGTTAGGACCTCTGAGGCTACCTGGATGGAAAGGATTCTGTAACTGGTGTCTCATGTTGTATGCGATGGAAAGATTTCTAGATATTGTTAGGAGGATAAAGGAGTAGATTTATGGATATCGCTGATAAAGGCAGATGCGTACAGTCATGATATAAGCAAGATGGATGATGATTTTAATTGAATAAAGATGGAAAGAACCCTGTGATAAACGTAGGTTTATGAGATGAGGGTAACTAGAGGGTTCTGTAGTATACGTATATAAATTACAAACCTGTGATATACACATGGATATAGTCATGTTATGACCTATGGATACATGTATAGTCCTCCGATGAAAGCATATGGATACAATGATGAATGAAGACGAAAAGAGGCCTGTGATGCATACAAGTCTTTGGAAAGTAAGAAAACAAGATATTAACGCTTAGAACTTTTCTCTGCATGCATTAAAAAGTTCTGTAAACTTTCCTTAGTATCATATTTGTATGTACTTTGGTACTATTTCCTTTTTTTTTTTTTTTTTTTTTTTTTTTTTTTTTTTGTGCAATAGTATCACCACTGACGGAGTAGCGGGGAAACTGGTGACCGTTTCGCTCAGTGAGTGCTGACTGCACACGCTTCGGAATACAGTTCCTGCTACTGCTTACGTACTTAAACTTATATAAGTAACTAATAATGCTTTATCCCTTTGTGACCGTGAAATACGTAGCAGTCGTTGTTAGCATTCACTATTCTCTCTGAATCTTTTGCAACATTGTAGATTCTTGAAGGTGTTTGAAATATAATCAGGGTTGCTGACAAATGTGTAGCTGGTTGACATTTAAAAAACAGAAGAGGTAAAAAATTTGAGTGAATAATTAGTTTATATTTTTCATTGCTTATTGTAGTGCGAAACGGAAGGAGGAACTCTCTTAGAAAGGAAATATAGGTAAATTGCAAGAAATTTAACCACAGTTTGGATAGCATAGTTGACTAGTTTCGTATACCAGCAGCTTTCGAGAGAAGATTACTATTATTTAGTGCAGCTCGAGTATTACTGCATGGGAAACTTGATTTACAGAGAGGTAAGTGTAGAATTAGCGTTCTTAAGTCTTCTATAATACGTAATGAACTGATAAAGTACGACCTACGTTTGTGTCGTGTGAGTCTTTTTCGGGTAGAGAGGTGTATAGATGTGATTTTTAGCACCCTTGATACTTTTAGTAGTCAGTCTGTAACCGCCAGACACAAAAGGTTGTGATGGAGTCAAGCAAACGTTGGAAACGAGAGTTTACCTGAAATTACATAAACTCGTTTTCCTGTGGTTGTCAAACCAGCGATGATGGAGTAAACTTATGGGTGTCTTCTCTATATAACGTGCACGGAGGGGAGACTAGGTGGGCTCAAGTGCCTTTTCATGTCATAAAAGTATTTCATTCGTACCCTTTTTCTGATTAGGTCCAGTCCTCTTAATTTTCTTCACACTATACTGGATGTCTTTTGAGATTTCTGTTGGTATGAGCTCTTTTATCGGTGTTGTCTATCGCCTCCCCTGGTCACCGGCATCCCATCATCTAGGTGGTCGTCACCGACCCTCCTCACATTCATCTTGACGTTGTTTTTACAAAACACTTCAGGAGCATCCACAGTGAGGCCCGTAGTGAAAACGAAATTTCTCACCACATGTCATCTTACAGAGAGTGGGACGATGTGACAAGTCTCCGTGCTGGGCATAGACTTAGCGAATCTAGCAACAATCACTGCATGTTCCATGGCTAGAATTAGATTTACTTTTGCTTGATTTATACCGCTAGTGAAAGACCAGATACCCCAAAGAATAAATTATTTTATATATTTTCTTGTTTGTTCTGTTAACATCCTTGTACCAACATGATTAAACCAGACTGCGGACGGAAACATGTCTTGGAATATACCGTACAAGTTTTCTATTTAGGGTTGATAAAGATATCAGTGTATGGATCTAAATGCATTTATTAGAGCGAGGATCCCATAAGTTAGTGTAATTGCCAGCATCCAAGACCTTTAACCCAACCTAACCAAAAAGAGCTAACCTGGGTCCGGCTGAATGAGCTGAAGACCGAACTCAGGGTTGTGCTCTACTCTCCAGCGTTGCCCACCATCCGGTTTGCGGCAACACCTTCATGAAGTTAGATATGGTGAGGTCGCGTCTACTGGCAACCCACGGGACAAATATGGCGAGGCAGACGAGTAAAGTTTATATATATATATATATATATATATATATATATATATATATATATATATATATATATATATATATATAATGGAATACAAAGTACTTTGACTTATGAACTTGTTAGACACTGGCAAGACGTAGGCATACACATGTGGTTTATTTGTGGCAAATTTCAAATTGACCTTAGGCCTCCTGCAGCAAGAGGAATGTAATATCACTCTTGATGTCTTCTATGCTGGTTCGGGGGTCGTAACGCATGTAGGGCTTCCCGTTCTTCGTGACAAGGAACTTCTCCCAGTTCCAGCGGACGTCGTTGTTCCGAAGGGGACTGTAGAAGAGATAGTCCGGGTCCGCGAAGGTCTGGCGAGTTGGGGGACAATATGCCTGTTAAAGAGAAAACTTTTTATAATTAATGGTCTTAGGCAGTCGACGCACAGTTCACCCAGCTGTTCATCCTTCCTCTTGATGGTAGATAAGTGGGTACCAACTTCGAGAGGGATAAAACACCACACATGTGACAGGCTTATCCAGCCGACAGCTCGTAACTCTGCTCGTGTTAACGTAGGTGTCCATGTTCGGGGCCTAACAAGATTGGCATCATTGTTGATAACATCAAACAGTTATGCGATGGGGAGTACCCCAGGCAGAAAAATTACTGAGCTTGGGTATACATTTTTTGTGGGAAAATGATTCTTATTTCTGGAACACAGGTGAATTTGATGGCCTTTGGCAGCAAACATAACGTGTCAGGTTGAAGCTGATTTTCCTGGAAAGGAATATTTTGAGGGTATTAGAAAAAACACGACGAGCATAGGACCCTGATCTCTGACAGTGATATTCATTAACTGACAAAATTTGTTTATTAAAGTTAAGACTTGCTGTCTTTGGTCTGGAAAGTATTTAATGTATGGGTGTTTTTGTTTCTAAGAAAGGACGGTGAATGATTATGCGTCAAGAGATATTCATCTGTTAAGGCTGATGTATCGCTGTTTAGATGGATACTACTGACTTGGAATCAAGAAAAGGAAAATATTGGGGACGAATTTTTGCTTTAGGTTCAGAAAGGCGATGACCAATGTTGAGAGAATTTCTGCGTTCCCAAGATGTCTAGAATTTATGTGGGGCAAAAGTTGTTCAAGCTGTGGCTGACTCTCAGTAATAGTGGGTACTCTAACTGCTCAGACAAACCTCTTTTGGCTCCTTTGTTTGTGTGTTTATTGAATTCAGACGCGTCTTGACCAAGGTTTTCTTGTCAGTACGAAGAAAATTGTTAACCCGAAAAGCTTTTCTTTTTTCTACTTCTACTATTATCAACGGATTTCACAGACAGAATATTTACCAGCTTTACCTTAACATGTAATTTCCTCCCCTACCTCTCCTTTCATCTCTCTTCCTCTCCCCAAGCCTAGCCGATTGCTTCACTTTCTCATTATTGTCCTTTCGTAGCCTCTCCCCATTTATTTCACTTTACCTTGAGGTAGGCATAGAGAGGATGTTCCTTCTCGCCGTTCACGTCAATCTTTCTGAACATGGTGAAGTTTGGCACGAAGCCGTTCCCTGGTCGAACGTGCTTGATGCCGTTGTGCAGCTCCTCCCCGGTGGCCGCCGGCTCTTGCTGTTGGGGTGAGAGTAATAGTACGACAGTTGCAAGTAATCGACAAAGGGTAAGTCGACTCAGTATACTCGACATGTTGAGCTGACTATCATCAATACATTTTCAACTTCAGGTCTATAGCTATGCGTTAATGTGAGGGGACAATCACTTGTGTGATGACAAGTATTATTCCTTACTCTTTGCATCTGTAGCCAGCGTATTATGAGTTTAAATGTACAAAATACTCATAAATCATGTTTAGGACACAGCACTACATCATCTTGTGGCTTCAGCCACTCGGTATGAATCCTTGAAGGAAACTTTACACCTCATAATATACATACGAACGGCTTGAAAACAAGGGTTGTAGAAGAAATTAAAATTCCTAGTGTTGTTAGAAAAAGATTGGTTAACTATGGCCATGCTAGCTGCTTAGTGATTTAATTACTAACAAAATTATATTACTTGTAAGTAATAAACACACACACACACACACACAAGGACTTAACGGAGGGTAGGTGGTTAACGTCACTGACCATGAATTACGCACGGGCCCGCCCGGGTTCGAACACCGGGCGCGGTATTCGGGCACAGCCGATTCTTTTATTCATCCTGCTCTCGGGGCTGGTCGATAAATGGGTACTTAGCTTAGGCTGGAATTTGAATGTGTTCATACGCATAGGAATAAAGACATGCCACACAAGGATAGACACGGGGCAACAGAAGTGTAACACTCCTCCCGCAACACACAAATAGTAATCACACAAACTAACCCAACATATTTCAGAGTAACATTTTTTCGTGAAGACGGACGATGACAAACAAATGATGGACAGGTTATGTTAAAATTTCACCTGATGTTTGGTCAGGTGGATTAAAGAAGAAAAGTAAGTGTCGGCATTAGCGAAGTTCTCGACTACGGAGAGTCGCAAAGAGTGGTGTCATGTGACGCCCAGGGGTGCCATGAGCCATTATCTTATTGAGGGGTATCATGGGTACTTCCTGTATGCGTTCTAACGTCTTGTTTGCGCCTTTATCATCGGTCGGAAAGTACCTACACGAGTGATTAATGGATTAAAATGATAAAGACGACTACTTTGCATTTGGAGTCGTCTTGGGGTATTGTTGTGAAGGAACCACGGTTAAGGACTGCTTACGACCACCACGCTACCCTTGGTAACCGGGGTGGCGGATGGAGCTTGTTGAGTGACGTCAGAGCTGGAGGTCATGATGGGTCTGTTACTGTGCGGGGCAGAGTTGGTGGTTTGTATCGACCGTAATATGTCGTTTGAGAATTATTTGTTTAACAGATTTGCAGACAGCTGCTGAAGACTACAAGATACATAACCATAATTATCAGTTACTTCACATACACAAGTACGCACACGCATACACACACACACACACACACACACATACACCGCGGGCATCCGTGCTGTAGTGGTTAGCGTTAATGACTGCGAGTTAGTATAAACCGGCATGAGTTTGAATCCTAAGCACGGCAGTCGGTCCACGCGCAACCCAGGTGTTCATTCTTTCCTTAGGACTGGCATGTATGTGTATATATACAAACAAGAGTTAAGGCACGGTAAATGATCAAAGTTAAGATACGGGGCAACTCGATGTAAAACTTCCCCACCACACAAATGGTGATACACACACACACACACACACACACACACACGCGCGCACATATATATATATATATATATATATATATATATA
>JAYMFT010210243.1:0-11520 GCA_038088735.1 Panulirus argus
CCAGTTTCTCATCTAGAGCACCTGAACTACATCTTGAGAATCTATTTCTTATCTAGAGCACCTGAGCTTCATCTTGAGCACCTGTTACTTAGAGCATCTTAGCTTCATCTTGTGGACCTGTATTTTTATCTAGAGCGACTGAACTTCATCTTGAGGATCTGTTTCTTATGTAGAGCACCTGAACTTCTTTTTGAGGACCTGGTCTTTATCTACACCTACTGAACTTCATCTAGAAAACCTGTTTCTTATCTAGAGCACCTGAACTTCATCTTGAGGTCCTGTTTCTTATCTAGAGCACCTGAATTTCATCTTGAGGGCCTTTTTCTTATCTAGAGCACCTGAACTTCATCATGAGGACCTGTTTCTTATCTAGAGCACCTGAACTTCATCTTGAGGGCCTGTTTATTATCTAGAACACATGAACTTCTTCTTAAGGACCTGTTTCTTATCTAGAGCACCTGAACTTCATCTTGAAGAGGTGTTTCTTATCAAGAGCTACTGAACATCATCTAGAAAATCTGTTTCTTATCTAAAGCACCTGAAGTTCATTTGGGGACCCGTTTCTTATCTAGAAAACCTGAACTTCATCTTGAGAAACTGTTTCTCATCTAGAGCACCTGAACTTTATCTTAAGGATCTGTTTCTTATCTAGAGCACTTGAAATTCTTGAGGATCTGTTTCTTATCTAGAGCACCTGAATCTCTTTTTGAGAACCTGTTTCTTGTCTAGAGCACCTGAACTTCAACTTGAGGACCTGCTTCTTATGTAGAGCACCTAAACTTCTTTTTGAAGACCTTCTTATCCACACTACCTGAACTTCATCTTCAGGAACTTTTTCTTATGTTGAGCACTTGAACTTCATCTTGAGGACCTGTTTCTTTCCTAGAGCACCTGAACTTCATCTTGAGGACCTGTTTTTTCTAGAGCACCTGAACTTCATCTTGAGGACCTGTCTCTTATCTAGAGCACCTGAACTTCATCTTTGAGGACCTGTTTCTTATGTAGAGCACCTGAATTTCATCTTGAGGACCTGTTTCTTATCTAGAGCACCTGAACCTCATATAGAAAACCTGTCTCTTATCTAGGGCACCTGAACTTCATTAAGAGGACCTGTTTCTTAGCTAGAGCACCTGAATTTCATCTTGAGGACTTGTTTCTTATCTAGAGCACCTGAATATCATCATGAGGACCTGTTTCTTATCTAGAGCACATGAACTTCTTCTTGAGGATCTGTTTCTTATCTAGAGCACCTGAACTTCTTCTTGAGGACCTGTTTCGTATCTAGAGCACCTGAATTTCATCTTGAAGAGGTGTTTCTTATTAAGAGATGCTGAACATCATCTAGAAAACATGTTTTTTATCTAAAGCACCTGAAGTTCATCTTGAGGACCCGTTTTTTATGTAGAGAACCTGAAGTTCATTTTGAGAATATGCTTCTTATCTAGAGCACCTGAACTTTATCTTGAGGATCTGTTTCTTATCTAGAGCACCTGAACTTATTCTTGAGGACCTGTTTCTTATTTGGAGCGCCTGACCTTCATCTTTATTAGGTTTTTCTTATCATGAGCTACTGTACATCATCTAGAAAACCTGTTTTTTTATCTAGAGCACATGAACTTCATCTTGAGGACCCGTTTCTTATCTAGATCACCTGACTTCTTTTTGAGAACATGTTTCTTATCTATAGCACCTGAACTTCATCTTGAGGACCTGTTTCATATCTAGAGTACAAGAACTTCATCTTGAGGACCTGCTTTTTATCTAGAGCGCCTAAACATAATCTTGAAGACTTAATTCTTATCTAGAGTACCTGAACTCCATCTTGAGGACCTGTTTCTTTTCTAGAGTACCTGAACTTAATCTTGAGGATTTGTTTCTTATCTAGAGCACCTCAACTTCATTTTGAGGGTCTGTTTCTCATCTAGATCACCTGAACTTTATCTTGAGGATCTGTTTTTTATCTAGAGTGCCTGAATTTCATCTTGAGGACCTGTTTCTTATCCAGAGAACCTAAACTTCATCTTGAGGACCTGTTTCTTACCTAAAGCACATGAACGTCATCTTGAAGAGGTGTTTCTTATCTATAGCTACTGAACTTCCTGTAGAAAACCTGTTTCTTATCTAGAGCGCCTGAACATTATTTTGAGGATCAGTTTCTCATCTTGAGCACCTGAACTACATCTTGAGGATCTGTTTCTTATCTAGAGCATCTGAAGTTTATCTTCAGCACCTGTTACTTACTTTGAGCATCTTAGCTTCATCTTGTAGACTTGTTTTCTTTTTTTATCTTGAGCCACTGAACTTCATCCTGAGGATCTGTTTCATATCTAGAGCACCTAAGGTTCATATTGAGAACCTGTTACTTACTTAGAGCACCAGAACTTTATTTCGAGGAGATGTTTCTTATCTAGAGCACCTGAACTTCATCTTGAGAACATGTTTCTTATCTATAGCACCTGAACTTCATCTTGAGGACGTGTTTCTTATCTAGATCACCTGAACTTCATCTTGAGGACCTGTTTTTTATCTTGAGCACCTGAACTTTATCTTGAGGACCAATTTCTCATCTAGAGCATCTGAACTACATCTTGAGGATTTGTTTCTTATCTAGAACACCCGAACTTCATCTTGAGCACCTGTTATTTACTTAGACATCTTAGCTTCATCTTGTGGACCTTTTTTTTTTATTATCTAGAGAGACTGAACTTCATCTTGAGGATCTGTTTCTTATCTAGAGCACCTGAACTTCATCTTGAGAACCTGTTTCTTAATTAAAGCATCTGAACTTTATTTCGAGGACCTGTTTCTTATCGAGAGCACCTGGGCTTCATCTTAAGGACCTGTTTCTTATGAAGAGCACCTGAACTTCATCTTGAATAGGTGTTTCTTATCTAGAGCTATTGAACTTCATCTAGAAAACCTGTTTTTTTTTTTAATCTAGAGCACTGAACTTTATCTTGAGTACCTGTTTCGTATCTAGCACCCGAACTTCATCTTGAAGTCCTGTTTCTTATCTAGAGCACCCGAACTTTATCTTGAGTACCTGCTTCGTATCTATAGCACCTGAACTTCATCTTGAGGACCTGTTTCTTACTTAGAGCACCTGAACTTTTTTTCGAGGACCTGTTTCTTACCTAGAGCACCTGATCTTAAACTTGAGGACCTGTTTCTTATGAAGAGCACCTGAACTTTTTCATCTTGAAGAGGTGTTTCTTATCTAGAGCATCTGGACTTTATCTTGAGTACCTGTTTTGTATCTAGAGCACCTGAACTTTATCTTGAAAACCTGTTTCTTATCTCGAGCACCTGAACTTCATCTTGAGGACCTGTTTCTTTTCTAGAGCACCTGAACTTTATATTGAGGACTTGTTTCTTATCTAGAGCACCTGAACTTTATCTTGAGGACCTATTTCTCATCTATAGCATCTGAAGTATATTTTGAGAGCCTGTTTCTTATCTAGAGCGCCTGAACTTCATATCAAGGGCTTGTGTTTATCTATAGCACCTTAACTTCATATTGAGGACTTGTTTCTTATCTAGAGCACCTGAATTTTATCTTGAGGACCAATTTCTTATGTAGAGCACCTAAACTTCATCTTTAGGACTTGTTTCTTATCAACAGCAAATGAATTTCATCCTGAGGACCTCTTTCTTATCTAGAGCACTTGAGCTTCATCTTGAGGGCATGTTTCTTATTTAGAGCATCTGAACTTCATCTTGAGGACCTGTTACTTATCTAAAGTACCTGAACTTCATCTTGAGCTGATATTTCTTATTTAGACCATCTGAACTTCACCTTGAGGATCTGTTTCTTACCTAGAGGACCTGAACGTCTTCTTGTGGACCCATTTCTTATCTAGAGCACCTGAACTGCATCTTGAAAAGGTGTTTATTATCTAAAACTACTGAAGTTCATCAAGAAATTCAGTTTCTTATTTAGAGGACCTGAACTTTATCTTGAGGGCCTGTTTCTTATCTAGAGCATCTGAACTCTATCTTGAGGACCCATTTCTTATCTAGATCACCAGAAATTCATCTTGAGGATCTGTTACTTATCTAGAGCACATGAGCCTCATCTTGAGGACCTGTTTCTTATCTAGAGGACCTGAACGTCTTCTTGAGGAATTGTATCTTATCTAGAGCGTCTGAATTTTATCTTGAGAACCTGTTTCTTATTTAGAGCACCTGAACTTCATGTTGAGGGCTGTTTCGTATCTAAAGCACCTGAACTTCATCGTGAGGATCTGTTTCTTATCTAGAGCACCTGAAGTTCATCTTCAGGAACTGTTTCTTATCTAGAGCACCTGAACGTCTTTTTCAGGTCCTGTTTCTTATCTAGAGCACCTGAACTTCATCCTGAAGAAGTGTTTCTTATCTAGACCTACTGAACATCATCTAGAAAACCTGTTTTTTATCCAGAGCACCCGAAAGTCATCTTAACAACGTGTTTCGTATATATAGCACCTGAACTTCAACTTGATTATCTGTTTCTTATCTAGAGTACATGAACTTCATCTTGAGTACCTGATTCTTATCTAGAGCACCTGAACTTAATCTTGAGGACTTGTTTCTTATGTAGAGCACCTGAGCTTCATCTAGAGGGTCTTTTTCTTGTCTAGATCACCTGGACTTTATCTTTAGGACCTGTTTCTTATCCAGAGCACCGAAACTTTATCTTGAGGACCTGTTTCTTATCTAGAGCACCTGAACTACATCATGAAAAGGTGTTTCTATTTCTACCTAGTGAACTTCATCTAGAAAACCTCTTTCTTATCTAGAGCACTTGAATTTCATCTTGTGGACCTTTTTCTTATCTAGAGTACCTGAACTTCATCTTGAGAACTTGTTTCTTATCTAGAGCAAGTGAACTTCATCTTGAGGATCTGTTTCGTATCTAGAGCATCTGAATTTTACCTAGAGGATCTGTTTCTTATCTAGAGCACCTGAACTTCATCTTGAGTACCTGTTTCTAATCTAGAGCACCTGAACTTCATCTTGCGGAACTGTTTCGTATCTAGAGCAGCTGAACTTCATCTTGAGGACGTGTTTCTTATCTAGAGCATCTGAACTTCATCTTAAGGACCTGATTCTTTTCCACAGAAACTGATCTTCATCGTGACTATCTGTTTCTTATCTAGATACCTAAACGTCATCTTGAAGACCTATTTCTTATCTGGAGCACCTGAACTTCGTCTTGAGAACCTGATTTTTATCTAGAACACCCGAACTTCACCTTAAGGACCTGTTTCTCATCACGAGCACCTGAACATCAATTTGAAAAGGTGTTTTTTATCTAGATCTACTGAACTTTATCTAGAATACCTGTTTTTAAGTAGAGCACATGAACTTCATCTTGAGACCCTGTTTCTCATCTAGAGCACTTGAACTTCATCTTGAGGGCCTCTTTCTTATCTAGAGCACCTGAAGTTTTTTCTTGAGGACCTGTTTCTTATCTAGAGCACTTGAACTTCATCTTGAGGACCTGTTTCTTTTCCAGAGCACCTGATCTTTATCATGATCATCTGTTTCTTATCTAGAGCACCTAAATGTCATCTTGAGGACCTGTTTCTTATCTAGAGCACCTCAACTTTATCTTGAGGAGCTGTTCTGTTTATCGAGAGCGCCTGAATCTCATCATGAGGACTTGTTTCTTATGTAGAGTACCTGAACTTCTTCTTGAGGACCTGTTTTTTATCTAGAGAACCTGGACTTCATCTTAAGGACTGTTTCTCATCAAGAGCACCTGAACTTCATATTGAAAAGGTGTTTTTTATATACATCTACTGAACTTCATCTAGAAAACCTGTTTCTTATCTAGAGCACCTGAACTTTACTTTGAGGACCTGTTTCTTATCCAGAGCACCTGATCTTCATCTTGTTTACCTGTTTCTTATCTAAAGTACCTGAACTTCATCTTGAGGAACTGTTTCGTATCTAGAGATCCTGAGCTTAATTCTGAGGACATGTTTCTTACCTAGAGCACCTGAACTTCATTTTGAAAAACTTTTTTATCTAGAGCACCTGAACTTCACCTTGAGGACCATTTTCTTCTCTAGAGCACCTGAACTTTATCTTGAGGACCTGTTTCTTTTCAAGAGCACCTGATCTTCATCATGATTATCTGTTTCTTTTCAAGAGCACCTAAACGTCATCTTGAGTACCTGTTTTTTATCTAGAGCACCTCAACTTTATCTTGAGGACCTGTTCTATTTATCGAGAGCGCCTGAATTTCATCTTGAGGAATTGTTTCTTATGTAGAGCACCTAAACTTCTTCTTGAGGACTTGTTTTTTATTTAGAGCAGCTGGACTTCATCTTGAGGACCTGTTTCTCATCAAGAGCACCTGAACTTCATCTTGAAAAGGTGTCTTTTATCTAGAGCTACAGAACTTCATCTAGAAAACCTGTTTCTTATCTAGAGCACCTGAACTTCATCTTGAGGGCCTGTTTCTCATCTAGAGCACCTGAATTTCATCTTGAGGACCTGTTTCTTAATGAGAGCACCTGAACTTCATTTTGAAGCCTTTTTCTCATCTAGAGCTCCTGAACTTCGTTTTAAGAACCTGTTTCTTTTCCAAAGCACTTGATCTTCATCTTGATTACCTCTTTCTTATTCATAGCACCTGATCTTCATCTTATCTACCTGTTTCTTATCTAAAGTACCTGAACTTCATCTTGAGGACCTATTTCCTATCTAGAGAACCTGAACTTCATCTTGAAGACCTACTTCTTGTCCAGCGCACCTGATCTTCATCTCGATTACCTGTTTCTCATCTAGAGCACCTGAAATTCTTCTTGAGGACCTGTTTCTTATCTAGAGCATCTGAACTTCATCTTGAGGACCTGTTTCTTATCTAGAGCACCTAAACTTAATATTTATGACTTGTTTTTTATCTAGAGCACTTGAACTTCATCTTGAGTGCCTGTCTCTTATCAAGAGCACGCGAACTTTATCTTGAGGACCTGTTACTTCTCTAGAACACATAAGCTTTTTCTTGAGGACCTGTTCTTATGTAGAGTACCTGAACTTCATCATGAGGATCTGTTTCTTATCTAGAGCACCTGAAGTTCATCTTGAGGACCTGTTTTCTATCTAGAGCACCTGGACTTCATCTTAAGGACCTGTTTCTCATCATGAGCACCTGAACGTCATCTTGAAAAGGTGCTTTTTATCTAGAACTACAGAACTTCATCTAGAAAACCTGTTTGTTATCTAGAGCACCTGAACTTCATCTTGAGGACCTGTTTCTCATCTAGAGCACCTGAATTTAATCTTGAGAACCTGTTTCTTATCGAGAGCACCTGAACTTCATTTTGAAACCCCTTTCTCATCTAAAGCACCTGAACTTCATTTTGAGAACCTGTTTCTTATTCAGAGCACCTAATCTTCATCCTGATTACCTGCTTCTTATTCAGAGCACTTGATCTTCATCTTGTTTACCTGTTTCTTATCTAAAGTACCTGAACTTCCTCTTGAGGATTATTTCTTATCTAGAGAACCTGAACTTCATCTTGAGGACCTGCTTCTTATCCAGAGCACCTGGTCTTCATCTTGATTACTTGTTTCCTATCTAGAGCACCTGAACTTCTTCTTGAGGACCTGTTTTTTATCTAGAGCATCTGAACTTCATCTTGAGGACCTATTTCTTATCTAGAGCACTTAAACTTAATCTTAAGTTCTTGTTTCTTATCTAGAACACTTGACCTTCATCTTGAGTGCTTATTTCTTATCTAGAACACCCGAACTTTATCTTGTAGACCTTTTTTAATCTAGAGTGCCTGAATTTCATCTTGAGAACCTATTTCTTATCTAGAGCATCTGATCTTCATCTTGAGGACCTGTTTCTTATCTAGAATACCTGAACTTCATTTTGACGACCTGCTTCTTTTCTAGAGCAGTTGAACCTTATCTTGAGAACCTGTTTCTTATCTAGATCACCTGAACTTCCTCTTGAGGGCCTGTTTATTATCTAGAGCACCTGAACTTCATTTTGAGGTCCTGTTTCTTATCTAGAGCACCTAAACTTCATCTTGGAAAAATTTTATTTATCTGTAGCCCCTTAACTTCATCTAGTAAACCTGTTTCTTGTCTAGAGCACCTGAACTTCATCTTGAAAAGCTGTTTCTTATCTAGAGCACCTGAACTTCAATCTGAGGGTCTTTTTCTTATGTAGAGGACCTGAGCTTCATCTAGAAAACCTATCTCTTATCTAAAGCATCTGTACTTCATGTAGAAGACCTGTGTTTTATTTAGAGCACCCGAACTTCATCTAGAAAACCTGTTTCCTATCTAGAGCACCTGAACTTCATCTAAGAAACCTGTTTCTTATCTAGAGTACGTGAACTTCATCTAGAAGACCTGTTTCTTATCTAGAACACCTTAACTTTATCTCAAAAACCCTGTTTCTTATCTAGAGCACCTTAACTTCTTCTTTAAAACTGTTTCTTACCTTGAGCACCTGATCTTCATCCAGAAGATTTGTTTCTTATCTAAAACACCTAAAGTTCATATAAGGTTCCTATTTCTTATATAGAGTACCTTATCATTATCTAGAAGACCCATTTATTATCTTGAGCACCTGAACTTCATCCAGAATACCAGTTTCATTCCTAAAACACCTTAACTTCATCTAAAAGACCAATTTCTTTTCCAGAACACCTGAATTTTTTTTCCACACACGGATCTTTTACAGAACACCTGAACTCAAATTGGAAAACCTATTTCTAATGCAGATCACCTCAACTTCCCCTGAACAACAACTTCTTATCAAGGGAGAACATTTGGTTTACATCCGCTGTTGTATAGCACGTAAAATTATTTACACAATATTTAGTCTGTCGGTAATATATCGGAGGTAAAAAGTAAACTTCATTCTAATCTTATACAAAGCATAAAAGAAAGTATTTTCTTCTTTCTTGCCACAGAGACACTTTGACAAATCATATATTAACCTTTATTTTCCGTGCTTCACAGAATTACACTTGTGGAAAAAGTTTTAATATACTTCACGAGAGTAAAATTATGGGAATGATTTCAATATATTTTGTGAAATACATCATGAAGTTAGTTTTGTACACGATAAACACTACCCTCAACTACCCCCTACATAACCTGGGACTTTTCTAAGACCCTAACCTAACTGTTGACACCTTCCTCAGCTACCAGACTACCTGTAGGCATCCTTCGCTGAGCTCCTGCCCCACATCCACCACCAAACCTTCCGTATATGAAGAGGAAAATTATATTCAAAATATCTAACTAGGTAAAGATTCTATTTCTGCATTATTATCATTGTTGAATAAATGATGTGTTTGCCTGACGGCTACACTTTATTTCGACATTTTCTCATAGGATATCACCCTGCTCTCCCGTCCTGGTGATATCCTGTCCCCGGAGCCTAGGATATCATCCCCCATCCTGGTGATATCTTGTCCCTGGAGCTCAGGATTTCATCTCCCTTCCTGGTGATATCGTATCCCTGGAGCATAGGATATCATCTTCCGTCATGGTGATATCCTGTCTCTGGGGCCTAAGATATCATCTCTCGTCCTGGTGACATCCTGCCCCAGGGAGCTTAGAATGTCATCTCCCATCCTGGTGATATCCTGTCCCTGGAGCCTAGAATATCATCTCCCGTCCTGGTGATATCCTGTCCCTGAAGCCTAGGATGTCATCTCCCGTCCTGGTGGTATCCTGCCCCCGGAGCCTTGCGCTCCATTCAGCGCAGCGTGGCAGGGAAGCCCTCCCTCACCCCCCCCTCCCCCTTGGAGTGTGCTGCGACCACCGGTCTGTGAGGCGGCTGTTGGCTGCCCATGACTCCTCCTCCCCAATCACATCTGTCCGCTAGAGCAATATGGCGACCAGAAAAAAAAGAAAGAAAAAAAAAAGGGATTTTTGGGTATAAATTCATCGCTCTTCCGTGCCAGAGCTCCCTGGGGACACAGCAGATCGAGTTCCCAAGGATTTTGATATCCTCACGTGTGTTGCCTGCCCTTGGGCTGCCGGGAGGGGGTGGGGGTTGCAAACCCACACCCTCACTGCCACCCTTGGGGGCCTGGTCCTCCCCCTTCCCACCCCCACAGACGACTGACAATGGGAAACCAATCAGGGCGTCGCCTTCTGCGTCCGCTGACGGTAATGAGGCCACATCCTGACGAAGGCCCCCTTGGTGTAGGAGAGAGAGAGAGAGAGAGAGAGAGAGAGAGAGAGAGAGAGAGAGAGATTCTCTTGCAATTGTTGTTTTTCAAGAGTTCAGTCGATACCTCTCTCTCTCTCTCTCTCTCTTTGGGCTGGTGGTGGAACACTGTAGTAGCTATGTGTATTGAGGGACTCCTTTCACGTGCGACGGTTCGGTGTCGTCTGCTGTGAAAATAAATGAGCAAAACAAGTTATGTCATGTGTTAAAATTTGTCTCTTTTATTCGTAAAAACAACGATATTCCTTTTATCGTTAAACGTCGTTTGTTGGAAGCGGCTCTTATGTCCCCGCTGTTGCATGGCTGCGAGTCTTGGGTGGCGCTGATACGACACCAGTCATTAGATTGTACACACTGGGCCGCGAAGGGTTTGTTGCGGGTGAGGAAGGCCTCGTCCAATCTGGTTTCTTGTGCGGAATTAGGATACTCCGCGTTGCCCGACCTTGTCAAAGACATACAGCACAAATTTTATCATAACATGTGGCCAGAGAGATGTAACATGAACGATAACCCTTTGCCCTTTGCTATTAAGTGTCATGTTACGTCCTTAAACACTCCGACTGGAAAATTTATAGCCCACACGACCCAAAATAACGTCCCACATAAGTCTACGCTGCTACGTAATGTGCACAACGCCATTGCTGACTCTCAAACATCAAGAAGAAACGTACATAAAACTATGAACCCCCACTTTAAAGTGCATGATGTTTACGAGAGAAGACTTGCAATCGACGACCTCCAAAGGATTTCGTTTACACGTTGTAGAGTGTGCGGGCGGCACAGTTTGGCAGTGGACACAGGTCGTTGGATCAGGCGCGGACGTGGTCGCCTTCCTCTCGAGGAGCGCCTGTGGTGAGGAGCGGTAAGGACAACAGTGGTAGAGGCGTGTCCCCAGACACAACGCTTTAGAGATCTGTACAGGTTTGATACGTCACATGATGGATTCTCTAATTTGACTGATGAAGTCACCTGCAGAATTTTTATGATGTTCTGAGTACATTCACTTAATAAATAGACATTTTCGCCTATGATTTTATAGCCTTTATATAGAGACGTAATATTTATATTCACTGTGTCTATAGAGTGCAAATGAGTCTCTTTATTTGCTGGTTACCTACTTTTTGTGTGTATTTAATAGTTTATGAAATTTTTATGTTGGACTGCAGTTGTGTTATCTAGGTATTTTGTGAGAGTTCCTTTTGTAATCATTATATATTGTTTTGTAATCTATGATTTTTACACATAGTAGGCTGTGGTTCAACAAACTTCTCTCTCTCTCTCTCTCTCTCTCTCTCTCTCTCTCTCTCTCTCTCTCTCTTTCTCTC
>JAYMFT010210254.1:0-11520 GCA_038088735.1 Panulirus argus
TATATATGTATATATATATATATATATATATATATATATATATATATATATTGTGTGTGTGTGTGTGTGTGTGTCACTTCATGATAAAGATAATGTAGCTGAAGGTCTTTCCTTAAGGCGGTCATGACGTGGATGATAAATTGTAAATTTCAAGGAGGTTCTTGCGGCTAATGGAGACGACCCAGGATGGACCGTAGAAGACGCTGGTTATGCAGGGACTGAGGAGTGTGTGCCGCAACCGCCAGGCTCGCTCTAGACCACACGCCACATTATCCCAGAAGATGCTGACGTGACGAGATAAACCTAGACGTATTCTTGAAGGATTTCAGCTTCAGTGTAAGATCTCGATTTGGTATCCCACTTTGGACCATTGTTTAAGAAAAGTGCGAGTCTTTGAAATGAGAAAAAGATTATAATCTTTTAATGTTGAAACCTTTGTACGATAGAGAAGGGATCATTTTCCAGCCGAAGCCAACACGGGAGGTACTGTACAAGAGCAGTTGTGTCGTGTACTCCACGTGCAGTAGGGCGGTTCCAGGAGGCTGGGTGGTCAGTTTGCACCAACGAGTGACATTGTTTGTACCGTCCTTGGCTTAGGTCACTAGCGATACAAGGCTGTCACAGGTCACTGGTGGCTTGTTTTAGCCCGCCTGTCTCGGGTCACACCGGTGGTATGTTAGTGCCAGCTTGTCTCGGGCCATAGATTTCTGGTGGCACACTAATCCATCTCAGGTCACGAGAGACCGTTGGCACAGACTGCTGCTCGGTGTATGACCTTAATGGCATCACAGGAACTGCTGGTGCAGACACGACACGAGAGACTGTGTCACAGCTTCGCGGTACGCAACACGAACACAGCACAGGAGAAGGATCACAGCAATTTATTATCGTCATTAGTACGTCATCAGGAACACAACACAGCTTTAGCATCACAGCAAATGTCTTGCCACAATAGTGTCAGGGCAATAGACTTTGTTGAGCAGAAGCACAGCGGTAACAGCACTGCACGCAGCCGTAGTGTATAACAGTAACAGCAATATTTCAGAAGCAGAAGTACTGCAGCAATAGGACCGCTGCCACGGCAGCAGTCCCGCAGAAGCACACGGTATCACAGCAGGAGCTGCATAGTCAGAATCACAATCATAGTAATACTACGAAAGCAACGCTACATCACAGAACTGAAACTCGCGTATCATGTCTCTGTAACCCAAGGCCGCGCCTACTTCTGTTTGGGGTCTCTCCTCCCCTGGGATACTACGGCTTCTACATTCATCAGATAGGGGCGCGGCGCGCGGGCCCACGTGGGAAGGAGCCTGCCTCGACTCGTCGGAATATGTTGACATGATCTGTAGTGAAGTATTCCCTGGTGTTAAGACCCATCTTGGTTCCTGCCACACCTCCCTCATATCTGGCCTTTACTGTTGCCTTCCTCTCCTTGCCTTAATGCTGGTTGCACTTATCTCTACTAGAGAAATGTGTTAGAGTGATCACCCATGCTGTTGGAAACCTTCCTCATTGAAGGTGTCCTTCGTGGTAATATATAGTACTGGAATTGCTCTGTTTAGTGTTATTTCTTTGTCCTGAGGTGGAGTACACTGATTTAGCCTTTCTCTTGCACTCTGATTTTCAGGCAGCATATTTCAGATGATGTGATCGGGAGCGTTTACGTCATGCCAGATGGTAATACAAATAGACATGATAATAGGTCTGATAGGCTCTGTGTCGGACCCACGCACTGGCACCAGAACAGACACACCAAGATGATTATAGTGGTACCAAGGGGTCGAAAAGATTTACCTCTAATTAGACTGCTGATATAATCAACGGGAGTTACACGACTGCTTTTACAGTAGACCCTAGACAAAACGCTTGTGACGCCAGTGGTTGATAGAGAGATTTAGCAACAGCAACAGTGTAAACTCACACGAGAGGTCGAGGAGGAGTGACTTGAAACCCGTAGCACAGAGACATAACGACCATCACTGGAACATCGCAGCACCAAGGGAAGCGTCAGGGGCGTCCCCAGACTGTCAGCAGAGCGAGGGTCTCACGAGAAACAGCAGTCGGATGAAATTATCTCCACAGTTACAACAGCAGCAGTATTTCAACAGGAGTGCCACAGCAGCAGTAGTATCAGCAAATAAACAACTGCTGCACCTGTATCGCTCCACCATCGGCACAGCTGTAGCAGCAGCTAACAGCACGAGTGGGTTCGTTCCTTCCGAGTCACTCTAGGAAGGTTTCAGAACCGACTTCCCATTTTGATGATAATTTTTTAAGGGCGATATTGATGTCCCCGAGATTTACGACTCCCCCCCCCAAGTTCCACGTCTCAAGGTCAGATGGTTTTTGTGTGAAAGGTCATCAAATATTTTAACCCGAAATGGCTCCCCAGATCTGCCCATTCTCATAAAAGTACCGATAACTTTTTTTTTTATTTATGATGGAACAGCAAGAAATAATATATGGCTAGAGAATTTTCGTGTTTTACCAAGATATGTCTGTATTTCTTTTTTTCTTTTTTGAAATTTGTCTCGCTGAATTCCGATGTTTGGTCTCGGAATCGTGACCTCTGACTTTGAATGTTAGTTCCCATATGGATAACGAGAATCGTTGTTGTATGACGAGGTACACCCAAGTCAACTAAATTTATTGTTAACGAAGCTCACGCCATATGTTTACGAATGGTAGGCGAGGCAGATTTGCTACAGTTTGTGCCTTTGATTATTCGCTTGCAGTGAGACCTGCTTCAGATGTAAGTGTTTTTCATTCGTACACATAGAGGAGGAGAGCCTGATGTGAAACGCTTAGGTCAATGGCGAAAACTACGTCATAATTACGGATTGCTACAGTGTAAATAGACAGACTCAGCTAATGACCCTGAAGAATGCCGTTGCCTTCTGGTGTTTTTTTTCGTGGCAATGCTTCAGGTTTTGTTGGCGAGGTTGGACGGGCCTCTCGCGAGAGGAGGGATCGGCCTTATCCCACGGTGTCCAGCCAGGGAGGGAGGAGGCTGGACACCGTGGGAAGGACAGGACTTCGTGCCGCTCTGGAGGGGAAGCAAAAACCTCGGGAGTCTCCTCACTCTCTGGCTGACATCCTTCATCAGGACCCGCCCATCTTTTGTGGTTTCGTTCGCACGCAGGAAAGTCTCTCTCTCTCTCTCTCTCTCTCTCTCTCTCTCTCTCTCTCTCTCTCTTTTGTGGTTCACATTCCCGTAAGTGTGATATCTCACTCTCTTCTCGGAGTGATCCAGGGACTGGATTGAAGGAATGGAACATGTTGTGTGATCCACCTTGTCTTCAATAATGCATCGAGCCGGGCCTGCAAGAGTTCTCGGTGTCGACATAATCTCTCGCTATGTATTCAAAATTGATGCCCGGGGAAGTGCTTCTCCATCCCATGGTCGACAAAGGCTCTGAAGGGTAAGGGTTGGATCATTTGGCGTTTGAAGGCTACGATGTCCTTTGCTGGTCCGTCAGTGGCATTACATGGGCCCTCTCTCCCAAGGCTCGTTACAAGGAAGCGTCAGTCAGCAGGATTGTAAATATTGCTTTGTGATATGCAAGGTTGATGAAATTACTTCAGTTCTTGTGCAGTAAAGTAGCGCCATATGAGGCATAGAACAACAGTTTGTGGTTTTAGATGTTAAGTAAATGGATAACATTAGTGTCATGCGGAAGGCAGTTTGAAGTGGTTGAGAAGCTCATTTGTTTAATTTACTGGATGTTTAAAGAACGGTAATAACACAGAAGGGGAATGCCGTGGGACGTAGGTCTTTCGTACAGTCAGTATCCTAACCTGCATCTGTTTTACCAAAGTTTTATAGTTTTGGGTAAAATTTCTCGTTACATTTATTCAGACTTTTCCCAGATTTGTCCCCTCCCTCCGTCTCTCAGGAACTTCACGCGCACGATAAAGATGAAGACTGATTCTCATAAAGGTCGTCAACGAGATCACGAAAGGAATTCTCGCAAGACTTGCTGATTGTTGGCTGTTTCGAAAATTGTTCTTGTTCTTGCAGACACACATTCCTCGTTGGTCGCTTCGTTTCTTGGGAGAGGCCCATCAAAGGTATCATCTTCCTCTACGTCCGTCAAAAGTATTATACCTTGGTCGCTCATTCTCTTTGTTATGCAGAAGGCGCAGCTGGATGGAGTCGGTACTGTTATAAAATGGGTCATTGTTCGGAAAGCAAAACTCGTGTGTGTCGGGCCGTGTGTTGTCGAGGTTGGGAGGTGTTTGCAGGTGAGTTGTCTGCCATTTCTCCTTTGAAGTCAGTAATCACAGCATTCTTGATCCTCTTGCATCATGAGTTTGATGTCCTGGTGGGTCACACAGACGCGCGCGCGCGCGCACACACACACACACACACACACACACACACACACACACACACACACACACACACACACACACACACACTATGTGCCGTTCCCTCTGCTAACAAAACATTCCTAAGGCGAAATTCGGCACGCTTATTGTGACCGCTTTGACATTCGAGTGTTTCTGTTTTGAACAAGTTGTTGTTGCTGTTGTTTTGAAGTAAGTTGGGCAGCACC
The DNA here is from genome assembly GCA_038088735.1 of Panulirus argus. Lineage (NCBI taxonomy): Eukaryota > Metazoa > Arthropoda > Malacostraca > Decapoda > Palinuridae > Panulirus > Panulirus argus. Next base: position 4,563 of record JAYMFT010210254.1, read on the forward strand.
AGTATCTTACGTTCTGTGTCCCACTTCTCGTTACTGTTCCCCTGGCTGACCGAATCATCTAGCAGAAAGCTGTCGCAAGTTTTATTGTATTATGGTTGAGAGGCTTACCCAGGCCAGGGGTTTAGCGTTTATGGAAGCTTGTTATACTTCACAAATTGTTTTGCCATCCGAGTCGCATTGTATAAATGTTGTGGTGAGTTCAACACTGAGGTGGGTTCAGCACCAGTTTAGTTAACCTGGATTCTCCAGGTCTTGAGCAGAACTCTTTAACAGTTGAATATTCGCGAAAGGGCAGCAGAACTTTTTTCCCTTGAGCTTTTTCGACATTTCGTTTGATTCTTTTTCCTTAACGACTCCTCTTCATACCTCTCAGGTCCTTTCAAAACTTAGCCAGACACTGATACTGCCATCACTCGATGCGAGATGCTCTCAGCTCCTTCTCGCTTAGTTCCATTTTCTTGGATAATTCCCTAAGTAGACACAGGTCACTCGCTCCTGAGACTCGAAGGAGACTCATTCATTCCAGAGAATCTTACTTCGGATACACTGTGTCTTTGTCTTCCCAGGCGGTGCCCGGGATCTTGCAGCACTTGTTTTCGTGGCTGCCGAGCCGCGTCCCACGTTAATTGCATTTTGGACCTTGGCTTCGTCATTTTTTGGCCCGGAATGAGATTGTCAGTTTCCTTCGAGTACCTTTTTTTTTTCTTTTTTTCATCGGCGTCTGTTTTCTTTGATCTTTCACTCGCTGCTATATTTTCATTTCTTCGTTTGATGAAGACATAGCTTGAGAAGAGCTATTTCCCATGGTCAACACATAGAAAATCTATAGCCTTAGAGAGCCTCTTACCTCAATAGCGAGTCAGTTAGTTACATTTTATATGGCTGTAGGTAATGCACACTCGTCTATTTCTGCTTGACTCACAAAAGTTCTTCAGTGAAGCTTCCTGTGGATCAAGGAGTAAGGGAAGGGATGGAAAACAGTATTCTGTTCATCACTATAAATTTCCAAGTCGTCGTCATATTGAGTAAAGCATACGATAAGGTATATACAGATGTATTACATACCAATTTTCCCTCAGTCATGGATTACATTCGGGTGTTGGAGGGCGATCCAAATGCCTTGTAGTACATAATCCATGCACATATATATATATATATATACTGAACCCTGTGCCTATTACCTCCCCAAGGTTATTTTCCATTCCGCTTCTCACTCACGAAACAACACAAGAGACGCTGTAATGGTCCAGTACCTCGTAATGTCACCATGTTCCAGGCAAGGGTATGGTACGAGCTCAAATGATATTTTAAACCTCATCGTCAGACCGTGGCAGCGATCACCCACGGTGGTTCTGACAGTCCGAATGAGGTCAAAGGTCAGACTTTTGTGTGACGTAAATGTTCGCGTGGAGGAAAAAAAAAAGTGCATATATATAGCACTCAACGAGAGCTTTCCGGCAGTAGTTTCCTTTTTTTTTTACCGTAATCGTAAAGATAAAAGTTATTCGTACTTTTACGACAATGGGCGGACCTGGAAAGCCATTACCGGCGTCAAATATTTGGTGAACGTTCACGCATAAAAAACGTCTGCCCTAAAGTCGCGAAATTTGGGAGATCTTGTATAATAAATGTTTATGGCCGCAGCCACCGTCTGGCAAACCGCTGCAAGCAGAATCCACGGTTCAGCAACACCGCTAAAGCAGCCTGGTTGAAGCTCATGGTAACAGCCAACGACAGCTCATCAACAGCAAGTCAGCACAGCAGTAGGAGTGCAGCTGCAGCAGCTCAGGAGCAACGGTACAGCTACAAGCAAACTCAGAAGCAACGGTACAGCTGCAGCAACACAGCATAGGTCCACGTCTCAAGTTGGTATACGATTTTAGCGACTAACAATATCATCACTGCTGTCTGTTCTCACTGCATCACTGTTGACGTTCAGTGCATGCTGTCATGCGTGATACTAGGCGGCCGGTACAGAGAGACTTGACATTTTCGTGAGAGCTTCAGGCAGGCGTCCATTATCTTCATCAGCACCTTGACAAGCGTGCAACTTCCATGTATAATACTATTCCCGTTGACACATCAAAGGAAAGGATGATTTCTACTTGCTCATAATTCCCTTAGGAAATCATAAGCTCATCCTATTTAGACAACTGTTGCCTCCAGTCGGCTCGGAAATTCATTTATTACCTGAGAGTATTCTCGCCGGGACGTCAGATGATCGTCTCTTGTTCCAATATTCGCACCATAACATGAAGCCGCCATCTTGTTATTCACGGACTCTTACAAAGAAAATAAAAATCAAATGAATATCTTTCCCGTTTTTAAAATCATTGCAATATTTAATTTTACGTTTCGAAAGTAATCCTTCTAGTTCAATATCCTCGTCAAGTCAACAGATCAGCTCCCGAGTTAATAACATTCGTACCCCAAAAAAAAAATTAATTGAGTATCTCGGGTGGTGACAGTTGCCGCGCGATACAGACTGGGAAACGTCAACATTCCCTCCGGCCGGTGGGAAGAAAAAATAAATAAAAAGGAGAAGACAAACTTCCCTTGATTTTTATTGGATGGAAGACAGTGCGTGATGTCTCCCTCGTGTCCCGTCCGTCTCTATCATAATATTTGCATTCTTACCTCTCTTCCCTTGGATGCCTTCCTCCATTCTTTTTTCTCCCCCTTTCTCATTCGCATGATTTCGACAGTTCGCTTGGCGGTGATATCTCGCCGTTGATACTCCGACTCGTACTTCAAATATCAAGTTCATTTCCACCGTCGGGTTCTTACCAGTTTCCCAGTACATGTAATAGTCGAATTCTTTCATCGATATTCCGAGGGAGACGTACTGGAAAAAGGACGAAGATAACTGGTCAGCGAAGCGGTGTGGAATCGTTCCGCCGGTGAGTGTTTTTCTTTCATTGTGACGCCGTCACGGGGGTACGGCGGGAGCCCGCTCACTGTGGTACCATGGCTAACATGCTAGTACCATGATGCCAGCCATGGTAGCACCAGCTTATAAATGCTGTGTTTAGGTACTTACCCCCACGCAGCCCAACCCTGAGTTAGCCCTGACGGCCTGACCAGTCTAAGGGCCACCATGAAAGACATAATGACTACCATAGTGACGCAGGGTATGGTGCCATGACCGTCAACATGACATGGTCACCAGTGACCGTTAGATACATCTCCTTTAACAAACAAATACATAAAATTACATGCTTTTTGCTGAAGGCCACACACACACACACACACACACACACACACACACACACACACACACAGCTACATATGTGAATTTGTGTGTTCATGGTCGCGAGATTCTGCCTCTGTCGCTAAGGTAAGCCAGGTGTTAGTTCAGATGTCAGAGGTCAGGCGCGGGTCACTTAACATTGTCCCAAAGGCCACCAGGTCACCCAGCAGTACTGACAGTAGTCGCCAGGTCACCCAAGACCATTGTTGATATCGACGAATTGATACCGTGAAACTCTTTGTCACTGAGCACGAATGTGTGACCCTTGAGCTCGGCTGTATGACCCTTGAGCACGACTGTGTGACCCTTGAGCTCGACTGTATGACCCTTGAGCACGACTGTGTGACCCTTGAGCTCGGCTGTATGACCCTTGAGCACGACTGTGTGACCCTTGAGCTCGGCTGTATGACCCTTGAGCACAACGTGTGACCCTTGAGCTCGGCTGTATGACCCTTGAGCACGACTGTGTGACCCTTGAGTACGAGGGTATGACCCCTGACCACGACGATACGACCCAGTGGGCACGATGGCTAGGCCTTCGACCTTGACCCTTGAAGGTCACCCCATCATACCCAGGGGCGTCGTTCCGCCATGCTCAAGGGGTTAAGTATATTCCTTGCTGTAGTTAGTATATCATGTTTTGAATGTCATCATCGTTTAACTGCCCTTACGTTGTGAGGCCAAGACGTTAGCTGGAGCGTATGCATACAGGTGACTGGGAATAGTATACCACAAGAGTGGTAGTATGGTTGTGTCCCTCCCCGTGCCAGGAGGTATTACTGAACTGGTCGCCTGGTAGTGTTTGTGTAGATGTGGACAATTGATATGGTAGGTTTTCCCAGTGACGCCGTTGGCTTTAGCTACAGGAGGCAACAAGAGACATTGTATAAGAAGGATTTAAGCCGGGATCCACGGCCTGAAGCTGTTTAATATTGTCAATTGTGTTAGCTAGCTGTTTGGTATGAAACATAGTTTTCAGGGATTTGTGTCTAGTATGTTAGTTAAGTCGTGTGCAGTGGTTTCAGGGACTGCAAAGACACGGATGATGTTGTTTATGGTATTGTAGTTTCGTTAGTTCAGTTATATAAAGACGTATCCACACCCAAGTTGTGAGGTCAGATGTATAGATGGTGGGGTTGGGGGCTGGTGTCTTCCATCATTCTTTGTGGACGGTTATGATGGCTGTCTTCCAGGTACAGTGGGCAAGACAGTTACTTAATCTACAGCCAAGTGTCCTAGAGGATCAAGAACGTGATTATGTTACTCAAAGCAGGTGGTGGCTGGGAGTGACGACTCTGTGAAGAGATCTGTTAGGATTAAGGACATTTCCATTATCGTGAAATGCGAGGAAGCAGCTGAAGGCCTGGATGAGGACTGGGTACGAGTCTGAAAGATGATGCTTCAGTTGTCGCGTATGTTTGGTATTGAACGTCAAGTGTGTGAACACATTCTCATCCACAGAGAAGAGTAATATGTTCTGCATAATTCTAATTAGAATATTAACATAGACAGTGAAGCTAGCTAAGGAGGAGAGAGGCGTTCGCGGAAGCGCAGGCACGTAAAGTGAGGTATTGCATGCGTGGATATAGTGGGTCGCGTGTGGGAGGGAGACGAGTCGTGCCTCAACACTAAGTAAGAGGCCACACACCAGCCAGGAGCCTTTACGAGTTAGCTTCGCAAGTTAACGACGTTTGTCTCGCGTGTGAATTTTTTTTCAGAGGTTCGACTCCACGTGACGGAGGAGGTGGACTCGAACCAGAAATGTGTTTCCGGGTAACTTGTAGTTTTTTGAAGCATCAGGACGAAGATCTGTCTGGGTTTTCTTGCCCTCAAGATCTCTCCTGGGTGAGGGACCTGCAGCAGGTCACCAATGGACACTAGAGATTTCATTAAGCTGTTCCCTAACCTGAGAATCTTTTCCCACCGTTTGGTAGTCCATCTTGTACGGGTTTCTTATCCTTGCTGTGAACTGGGTTGATGTGGCCATTCTTCAGCTGAATTCTGAAAAGTCTTTAATACCCGTATGACTAATTGTTTCATGACAGTTTCCCCTCATTATACTCAAGGGATATCAGCCCTCTGTAGAGCCACACAAGTTCACCAGACCAGTTATGATCTTGTAATTTTGTGTTGAACATTCAGTTACTGAGCCAGACTCATTCAGTCAGTGTACTGTACTAACTTCAGTGGTATTTTGTGTCTCACTGTTAACAGTATTACTACTGGCAAGTTACTCTTGTGTTGGAGAAGTCTTCTTCCACCATGCTGAGTGACATATCCAATTGACTTAACTCAGAATGATGTGCAGTGAGACATTTTAAAATGTTCCTCTCTGTCTCTCTTATCACATTCTGTGATTGACGTCTCATTATTATTGAAATTATCAGGAAATTCATTTATTCATTTTTGTGTTCACGTCACTCGATATAGACAACTGGGATACTACGTTACTGGTGATCAGTCACCGTGCACCAAGTTACCGACACGCTCCTCACCAAGCTGCTGATACCAAAACACTGCATTACCGGATGAGTCACCAAGCCACCGAGATCACACGTCACTGGCCATATAGTCTCTGAGGACAAATAAAATGGAGGTTGGTTGGACATGGAAACTTTATATCATTTTTGCCACACATGATGAATAGAAAAGGAGACGACTGTGTCTTTGAAGTTTTTTGACAGAGGAAGAAGATTGAATAGAAATAATAAATGTGTTTGCTACTGCCAAAGTGTGTTGATGGTTTACACGTCGGTAGACGAAAGGTGTTTGGTTCGTGAGAGAGCTGATGGGGAGTCAGTGGCGACGATTGATGGAGCTGAGGTAGGGAGGCCTGGTGATGGTGGTGGAGCTGTGGGAGAGCGGGTGGGGGGACACCCTGGTGACGGTGGTGGAGGTGAGCGGCCGCTGGTGACGGCGACACAGGAACGTTCTCAGCCGAGGGTGTTGGACATAGAAAGCCTTTTTATTCTGCTGTCCATCACTCCATTGCCAGGCTGGATATATTTTTCAAATTTACTTTCCGTCTCTTGAGAACAGCTCGGGAGGGAGATATATGTGTGTGTTTGTGTGTGTGTGTGTGTGTGTGTGTGTTTAGGCCTATATGGGTGTGCGCACGCGCGTGGGCGTTTGGGTGCGCGCACGTACGTGCGTATGTGTGACTATTATTTGTGTATTACATGGAGAGAGTTTTATAGATGGTGTATTCACTGTCTTGACTCTAATGTATAGAGAAAATTATACACGATCCAACTTACGCCAAGTAGCCTGTCACTAACGAGCCCGAAAGAGCAGGACGAACATTGTCATTAGCTTAAGCTAACTGTCATGTCCAGATTCGAACCTGCACCCGTTCGATTGGTGTTCATGTAACGGGGGTGGTATTCATATGAACAGTAACATGGGCACCAGTACAGCATTATAAGCTGGGCACTGCGACAGAATCATAAGCTGGGTACCAACACAGCGTCATAAGCTGGGCACCAATACAGCATCATAAGCTGGGCACCGTAACAGAATCATAAGCTGGGCACCAACACAGAGTCATAAGATGGGAGCCAACACCGCATCATAAGCTGGGTACCAGCACAGCATCATAAGCTGGGTACCAGTACACCATCATAAGCTGGGCACCAGTACACCATCATAAGCTGGGCACCAGTACACCATCATAAGCTGGGCACCAGTACACCATCATAAGCTGGGCAC
>JAYMFT010210265.1:0-11520 GCA_038088735.1 Panulirus argus
CGCATATATATATATATATATATATATATATATATATATATATATATATATACCCTAAAATGTTGTGAGTCATTACGCTTCCTCTGCATGATGACAAAGTCTTTTAATCAAAGTTGAAATGAAGTAACTGTAAAATTACCTGGATTTCCAGAGAGTGTGGCGTGACTTGGAGTTTGGGAGAACAAAGTGTAAACCTGGATTTTATGGAAAGCACACAATTGCCTGGGTTCACTGGTTTTAAACACAGATTCCAGTCATGGCGTGTGTGACACAGACGACTGTCTCTTTCGTCACACATGTAACTTGGATCTAAGTAGGTTGAAGTGAGAACCTGCTGACCACTGCTTTGCTCTGCAGACGACGCAGCTCCGTTGAAGACGAAGTCTCTAGCGTTACACGAGTGACTGGATGATTGATTGTGACCGAACCTGGTGTTACTAAGACCGTAAACGTAACTAGGTAATGGCAACGAGGATTTGCCGCGTGATATAACGTGGATTTAACGTAAGGTATGGTGGATTTGCAACGACGTGACGTGGATTTATACTGGGTGTTTGTGACGTAATGCGGATTTACAGTGACGGATTGTGGATTTAGCGGGAGAGTGAGGCAGGCAGGCAGCTGGCTGGCTGGAGGTGAGGGAGGAGGGAGTGGCGACCAGGTCCGCTGCCCTGGACTCCAGGGGTCGTGACCTCTGCCAGCATCTCGCGTGCGAGGCCAAAGGGCACGTCCTGATCGAGGGCGATAACTGTAATGGTGGTGGTAGCCGCAGTGGCTGTTGGTTGATGGTGGAATGTGCATTGTGGGCAATGGTGCCACCAGTGATTTTGGTAGCGGTGGAAGTAGCGAGGCAACGATGCTGTTGTCAGTGGTGGCTGCGCTAGTGGTCGGGAAAGTGATGAATTAACTGTAGAAAGTTAACGACGTAATGTTGCAGGAAGGGAAAGTAATTCAGATGGCAGACTTTGCAAATGATCTGTTCATTATCAACACGAGGGGCAAACTCCCATGGGTACCTGTAGCCTAGCCTGAGTCGACTGACACAATGCCTCCAAGCTATTGCTTTTCTGTACTTCTCTTCTACTGCTTTTAAGAGACACATTTTTTTCTTCTTTAAGCAGTGTCAAGGCCAGACCACCTCGCTTGGACCATGGGTCTGTGTGGTCTCTTTATCTCTGTAGCTTTCTGTAGCTCAAGCTCTCTACTGGATATTATGATAGTAGATGGACTAGCTCGTATCCATTTCTGTCTCATATATAGAAAAATTTTGCTCAGGTTCTCTGTGGATGATTATTTTTCAAGCTACATGCAGGTTTAGATGTATGAATCTTATCAAGTTCATCAGTTATACCATACCTTCTGAGTCCAATATTCTAAGGAGTCCAGAGAATATGTTAATTTAACACCCTCATGGATGATTCTGTTATCCTTGTATCATGCTTCAGACACAAGCATCTGATGTTGTTTAGTGAGGAGAGAAAAATCACGTAACAATCATCAGACTATATTTCTTGGAGACCTTAATAAATTTCAGGTAAGGAGAATAACAACTAATTCAGTTTGGATTGAGGACGCCCAGTTACTGGTCCTGTCTTCACGCTCTAGGTAGGAACCATCAGTGCTTGTTGCCACAACGGCATCACCACCAGCTGCACCAGTGGCGTGTTCTAGTGACACATCCTCATATTCATGATTTATAAAAACCTGTGTTTAGTAATGATGGTGTTAGTGTGACTATGGACGTCATGTTTTGCTCTCAACCTCAGCTCACAGGGAGTAATCTCTCATGGGTCAGAAAGGTACAGCAGCTGTCTCACGTGTTAAAAGTACATGGACAGGCCTATAGTGCATTCTGAGCTCCAAGGCAGTTGTAGTCATCCATCTGGTCTACAGGAATGTCTACTTTCGGAGTAGAAATCCTGGATGCTTTTTTGTGTCGTCCGATTAGGATGTGTTCGTCTGAGCACAAGTAGAACAATGAGAAGACTGATTTCAGGTATTCTGGCTCAGATACCAGGAAGACCAAATCTATTTTTCATCACATTTAGAATTATTGTTGTTCTAAGAGAGACAAGGATAATTCCTCACTCATTTTGCATTTTCTCAAGCCTTCCATGCCTAGCGTGCTCAACGGCAAGTTGAGGTGCAGCAGAATGAAATAGAGAACAGGCCTGTACAAGGACTTTGTTTATCTAAGTATACAAAGACAAACCACAATTATGATAGTGCAGGTGAAGGGTACATAGTTAAGGATTTGTAAGAGGCAAGCACAAGAGCGCACAGTAGGTGCGCACATCGACATTGGCGGGTGACAGGAGGGTATATATATGAGGCTTCAGACCCAGGAGGTTTCTCATCCCACTGGAAGAGTGTAGATCCATCGCTGACGGTGTGAGGTGACAGAGTGAGATGACAGAGGGTGTACATATACAGAGGTATAAAATAATGGCAATATACACAGAAACATACGAAGATAATAACAAGGAGGATCAGAATATATCAAAATCAAGGTTTTTGATTTGTATAATATAGAATGATAACTGTAGTGTTAAATACTATGATCGTTTTGGGCTCTGCTGAAACATTGACGAATGATCTAAAATCAGTGATTTCAGGCCACAAATTCTTTCTTTGGAAAATATTTTGAATTCTTTTTATTGACACTGATATACTCGAAGGAATACTAGTGCTGTACTTTATCCAAAATTTTGCCATGCCTTAACCTACACCTTCATCATATTACAGGGTCGTTTGTAACCATCAGTACCATGTTGTACATCACACTACTGCGGTAGGGGACAGTGGTGTCTACAACATTCTCGGCGGTGGAGGCGGTGGTATAAAGTAGGACTGTGGAATGCAGAGCATCCGTGACCTACAGAGTGGGTGCATCGTTGCTGACGGACTCGCGTACACCAGTGAGGCCAGCTTAGCAGAGACTAAAGCCAGCCCGAGTCAACAAGGCGCGTCGTGCCGCCCGCTAGAGAGCCACTCCTTGTGTGTTGCTCCCAGACGATGAATTCCTCACAGACGGCAGACGCTGATGAGTTTGTAAACACGGGGCGAATATTGGGATATGTTTATGTGAGGAGATCCACCTCCTCCTCCTCCTCCGTGTGTGTGTGGGTCTGTGTGTGTGTCTAAAGAACTGTTGAGCTATGAGGAAGTCTCGCCTGGTCGTGATAAAACGACCCAATCCTCGTTGATATACGTACAGTCGCCAGACCAAAAACCCCCCAGGACACTTTTACACTTTTACTTCTACACTTTTACATGGCACAACGCCACTTGTAAATGACTTGACCCGGGACACTAGGGTTAATCTCGACGCGAAGGGACTAGCCTTATCGCCCTCGGGGATCTCTCCCTTCCCATAAACGTGACGCGTATGACACACTTTTTTCTCCCGCCCATCCAGGATTAACGTAAACACGAGACGAGACGCAGGACAAGGGCGGCCTTCAGCAACAAACCCACCCCAACGGCTGCGACGCTGACGGTGTTTACGTCGGCTTGGGGCAAGCCGCGGCCGTGTTATCGCTCTTGTTTACACCCGACCAGCTGATCTGGTGGAGACGTGGGCACAGCAGGTGGTGGCTTAAAGGGGGAGAGAGAGAGAGAGAGAGAGAGAGAGAGAGAGAGAGAGAGAGAGAGAGAGAGAGAGAGAGATGAAGATGATTACCATGAGGAAAATGACTGTAAAAGCCGATGATTGTGACACTGACGAGAGTTCCTGACGTCCACCTTTTGACACTCCCCACGCGAGTCCCTTCTCTTGTCCACCGACCTCCATAGGTGCCCTCGGTCTGGAGTCGCCGTGGGTTTCACAGGACACTGGTCCATGTCGTTCGTGATGGTTCCCTTAGAAGGTCAACTACACACCCATCATCCGGTGTAGGGTAAAGTCTTGGGCTTCTCTCGTGCCTTTGCCAGCTATACCGTACATCAACACGGCACATGTAAACCTCTCCTTGGTTTACTTATGGACCGAGGATGTGACGGGCGATGTGGGTTTTGTACGTTTTCGTCGATCGCTTTGGCGGAATTACTGTTTGCAAAATGGTCTTTGCTCTGATGAGATGAGTGAGAGACCAGCACCATACTGGCCTTACCATTCAGATACCTTTCCTTTGAAGACATAATGTGGGAGAGTATTTCTGTGTACGCAGGAGATATCCTCTTCTGCGCCATCGCCCCAACAGGAGGCGTAGTAGACGTTAAATACGCAATGCTTGAGAGGCAACAGTTAATCAGAATCAAATCTTACCCAGCCTGTGGCCGGTTACTGTTACGTGGGTTTTGCACGAGTGACGTTGGTAGTGCGAGGGACAAATGTGGTCAGAAGACCTTCACTGATCCGTTGGTGGTGGGGAAGGCTGTGTCTCCCTCACCCGCCTGTGGCCCTTGGTGAGTGTGGTACGGTGTCAGGTTCTGATCCCGCCTGGTGTGATACAGTCAGACTGTAACCCCGCCCTGTGTGGTACAGTGCCAGACTGTGGCACCCGCTGGTGTGGTGCAGTGCCAGATGTGACCCCGCCTGGTGTGGTATAGTGTCAGCAGGGAGCCCGCCTGGTGTGGTACAGTGTCAGACTTTAACACCCGTCTGGGGTGGTACAGTGTCATACAGTGTCAGACTGTAACCTCACTCGGTGTGGTACAGTTATGGATGAGGATGGGAGACACTAGAGAGTTGCCTGTTACTCATCCATCTCCTGCAGGAGGCAGCTGGGTCTACCCCGGCGTGAGGGCAGTGGGTGGCGTCGTCGGGTCCGTGGCGAAGGCGGTGCTGGAACAAGTGGTCTTGGACTGGTGCCGCCATGACCTCCCCCCTGTTATTGTGTATGAGGGTGGGCGTGACGGGCGTGCTGGGGCGTGGCGGCCGTGATGAGGACCTCACCTGGTGCCCCTAGTACGCAGCGGGCGGCCGCCGCAGGAGGGGCCGCGCCTCGCAGCTGATACCGTCAGATGATACAATGCTTCGTCCCTGGCCATCTTTATTGCATCTACAGGGGACGGGGCTTGTTCACCCGAGGGCCCTGGTCTCATACACGGTCCCATTGCTTCACTAATAAACGTTTTATTAAGGTCCTTATCTTGGGAGTGAGGATCCTTGAACAAACAATGAGGCAAAAGCCCCAGGGGTCTATTAAGATGACCACGATAGTCCTTGTAGCCCACAGGGTTATCTTGTTCGTGCAAGGCGTTGCGCGTGTTCCTCCCGACGGCCGAGTGTCCGGCGAGGGACCTCGAGCTGTCGGGGCTGTGACAGCTGTGTTCCCTCAGGAAGTCTTGGAACGAAGGGACGCCAAACTCCCGCTCCCCAGCAGGAGGAACTCCGTCCTGGTTGTGGAGACGGGTCGGGGTGAGGTGTGAGTGGTTGTACGTTGTGTGAGGTCTTGAGGGAATACTGAGATGTGAGGAGAGGAGAGGAGAGAAGAGGAGAGGTGTGGAAAGGAGAGGAGAGGAGAGGAGAAGGGAGAGGAGAATAGAGAGAGAGGTATTAAATGGGCAAGTCAAAAAATGATGCAAGAGCACGAGATCTCAAAAGAGAGACCTAGAGAAACAGATATGAAATATTGGTCAGACGTGAGTGAATAATGATGGCAGGAGTTGTTGTGTGTTTGGGGAGCGAGCGAGGCTGTGAGGCTAAGGTGACTCCGGGTCTCTCCAAGCGACCGACCCTCCGTGACCCGTACCAACCCGGAATTATCTTGTCAGCCGCTCGTGCAATTACTCAGCCAGCAGCCAGCCCGAGTGGAGGAACGTCTCACCTCCACGTCACAATTGCTTCTTAAATCTTCTAATGAATCACAGTTGTTGAAGCCGCTTCGTGGATGGGGTTAAATGCGATCGAAAAGCCTAAGAGTAAATTTTTTCCGACCCAGACGTCATAATATGATTTTCCTTCCCCGTGTGATTACGTTGGTGATTGTGAAAAGACGGGTGTGCGTCTAAATGTATCATCGGACGAGAGTTTAGCTTCTTAATGGGAAAGGTTCAGTCCCTCACGAACCTCAGAATGATGCACCAGTTTCCTCCTGTTAAGAGAATGATCCGAAACCTCAAGTAAAGATCTGTGAAGCAAGAGAAGTAATCTAATTACAATAAGAGTTTACGCACGGCATGTCAGACACGGGCTTACTGGCTTCCGGGGTTTAGTGGTTAGCGTCGCTGACCATGATTCACGCACAGACCGGCTCGGGATCGAATTCTGGGCGCGGCAGTCGGCCCATAGCTAAACCAGCTGTTCATACTTCCTTCGGGGCTAGTTCAGAAATTGGTACCTGGCGTAGGCTTGTGTGTGTGTGTGTGTGTGTGTACGCATATAAAAGTAAACATGGTACATGTACACAAGGTTAAGAGACGGGACAACAAGAGTGTAAAACTCTCCCCGTAGCACACAAACAGTAATCAAAGGGAGACCACTGTAGGAAACAGTTACAGGATTAGGTTGTGTACAGAAGCAGTGAGAATGGAGGGTCGACAGAATTGGTCAGGCAGGAGACACTGAAGAAGGCCTGTCATGGCACAGGTCCAGGAGATACCAATTGTCACAGGTAAGTAGTATAAAAATCCTAATGTACACACCTGAGGGACACGAGGATAAAAGTGGTATACTATGCCTGACAGTGTATGAGACTCTGGGATAAACGTGAAATAACGTAGTAAGGCAAAATGAACTTTTTATCCCTCATCTTTAAGTTTTCCCGTGAATTAAAAAGCTGGAGAATATGGTCGTTTACATATTCAAAGTGTCTACAGTTTTCCTCCCATTCACTTATCAACAACCCTGATCACTCTGTGTCTGCTCTTAAGCTAGGGACACCTTGGTCCGGGAGTTGCCCCATCTGGACAGCAGCAGACGGAGCCAAATGATGGGTTCTTATGGCCTTAAGACACGGCCCTGCGGCACGCCACTGGTTAGCCCAACCCAATTGGAGAAGGTTCCCCCGGGGCTAGTTCCATGAAAATGTTTGTAAATTCAGACCAAAAGCCTTTTGTTGTGGGCTAATCTTGGCTAGAATTGGTTGGGTTATGCTATGTTAGATCACCTGCCTCTAGCCATGTACCCTTCTTCCAGTGCTATTGCAGAAATACTTTGTCTTTGTATGATTATACAAATAGAGACTTTAAAAGTCAAAATTCGTATATCAAATCATAAACTACAGACCAGGTAATATATAAAGGGTAATTCTCATTCTAATTACATGCCAATCAATCATACAGTCCTAAAGTCCTCATCAATTTCTGGTGACTGGCAGATGAGTGAGGTTTTGAAATAAGTCGACTGGCTTCCAGCCATTAGCTCCTCAACTCTCGACCGGTTATGCAAAATATTAAATGACTTGACGATTTGCCATTTCCCAAACCGGAACAGGACGGGAGTGGCCGGGCTGGAGACTGGTTGTCCCGACATTTAAGTGATACTGTATGACTAGCAGCCTCTCGTATATAAATGTTTTAAACTTTTATATAAGAAAATGTTTCGGAAGAAGGACGATAGTGTGAGTAAATCCAGCGAACAAATGGGATAGATTGGTGAAGGGGAAAAATATGGAAGGTGGTGACAGGCACATAAACATCATCCATATCTCCCACACAAGAATACTGAAGAAAAGGAATTTGACGTTGAAATATTCAACATGATATGTGGCATCATATCATGACAAGACCTTGTTCCAAGGAACTAGTCTTGTAATACAGTATCATGGGATGGTTTACTTATAAACACATCTTTTTCTTTATCATATTTGAATCCTATTGACTGTCGAAAGAGAGCTATAGTACTCTTCTGCTTATGAGAAATTCTGTTGAAAATAATCTAATTCTTGACACGTTAAAGGTCAATAACTTTAAAAATACAAAACAAGAATCAAAACGCATCATCACCGATTTCACTACATACAGACAATGATGTGGTCGGTCCTTCCTGAAGTGAGAGCAATTTGTACTGTCCCTTTATTCCGTTGCTATACGAGACACTTGACGTGTGATAGGCTCATATCAGTCGTCCCGTTCGTCATCTCTGGCAACAGCATCTCTCAGGGAACTCACTTGTGTGTGTTTTCTGCTTCTCCAGATTATTTCAGGTGTGTCTGACATGGAATTCGTCATGTGCTCTCATTAACAGACTAATCAAAGGTCCTTTAAGTAGCAGACATATCGTAAATTCTACGTATAAGTGTAGAATTCAGTTGTTTTAATATTTTCACCAGGTCAAGCTGGTAAAACTTAAGCGTAGCAAATCCAGGTAAACCCTTTACAACGGCTCCAAAAGAAAGCTTAGCATATCACTGACACATATGTACACTCCATTTCTCACTCTGGAATAAGCTGAATGCTTTCCAGGATTATACGCCATGACATCAGATGGTGTAATTCTAATATAATTGAACTTTTAGGATGACCCTGACGACTTCATGTCAAATTATGCGTAAACTCTTTTCACGTTAAGAAAATTTCGTTGACCTTTCAGCAAGACCTTATACCCCGAGAAAACAAAAAGAAATTAGAAAATACACGTTTGCAGAATACGAGGCGTAGCGCCTAGGTCCGACGGGGGCAATTACCGGAATCAGAGCTTTGGCAATGGTAGACCGTGTCGGATCCTAATGATTACCTTATCTATGATGGGCCTCGGCTTCCCGTTACTTCCTTTAGGAGGAGGAGGAGGCGCCTCTGATTACACAGACTCTATTGCATCCCTTCAGAAATCCGGGGTCTCTGCTCTGCCGAAGGAGCTCCTAAGCTTTTGAGAAGGTCTTCTCGTATGAAAGTTGATGATTGATGGGGACTGACCCTGGATATTCTATCTTATTCATTATCGTATATTTATGCTTACCTCCTTATGGGGAGAAACATATTTTCTTTTACTTCGTGTCTTTTTCTCCTTATTTTCTTTCCAGCAATTGGCACATTAACCCCAGCTTTAGAGACGATGCGTCTGATCGATCTTACTTTTAAGGGGCAGGTCGAAGGCCAAGTGGTGACGAGGGTGTAGTGAAAATGAGGAAGCTCTCTGAAGACGGAGTTTGACCCAACTTGTGAGGTTCAGGTCAAGGGCCAGTGGTTTTGAGACTGTAGTGAAAATGTAGTGCCCTGAAGATGATGAGGATGTAGTGAAGATGGCCTTTGACGGGACCCGCAAGAGTCAGGTAAAAGGCCAGTGGAGTTGGGAATATACTGAAGGTGTAGTAAAGACGCAGTGTAGTGAAGACTATGATATAGTAAAGGTGAAGGTGTAGCGGAGATGTGTACATGTTAGAGATGAGGGTATATTAAATATTGACGGTGTAATGATTAAAGTGTAGTGAAGATGACGGTGTAGTGTAGATGAGTCTGGGAGGGGTGGAGTCAGGTTAAATTATTGATTAGGGTAGACTGAAGACGCATTTATCGACCGCGTAATGAAGATGAGTTAGGTGGTGTGTGTGTCTCTGTGATGAACATGATGGTGGCTGACAGTGCACAGGAGGATATTACCTCGCGATTGATGGCATTTCAATTATGGGTTCCGATGAACGAATCAACAAGATTTACGATCCAACTCAGTGATGGTTCTGCGACAACTGCAGGTATCACCAAGGGCATGGAAGGTGCCTTCTGGGGTTATATAGGATGTCAGATATAAATCATATTACAAGAAATAATGAAATACTTTTCTATTGGTAGACAGATCATGCAATATAATTAACAGTCTATACACATACACCTTGTATAAAACACACACACACACACACATGGGCTTCCGTGGTGCAGTGTCCAGCGTCCCTGACAATGATTCTTCAAACACGGGCCCGACCGGGTTTGAGTCCTTGGAACGGCAGTCGGCCCACAGTCAATCCCAGCTCTTCATCCTTTGGACGGGTCAATGAATGGGTACCTGGCTTAGACTAGGGTACGTGAGTATATGTGTGTGTGTGTGTGTGTGTGTACACACCCTAGTAAAGACGTGGTACATATTTACCAGGTTAAGAGACGGGGCAACACGAGTGTAAAAATCATAAACACACTCACTCACACACACACACACACACACACACACACACACTCCTGACAAGATGAAGATCTAGGGTGATATTTATATCGTCATACGATCCCTGGTGTTGTTTTCATCAGCTTGAGGAAAACGCTCCTCACACTCGTTCATCCAACAAACACTTCGCTCACTTTACGCGTTACAGGTTTGGGAGAGTTGTTTGTTTAGAGAGCGAGGGTGGCGGCGCTTGTGTCTGGTTGGTTAACCGTCTCGGGTCTCCGCTTCTTCTCATTTTCTTTATTGTTACTCGCACACACACACACACACACACACACACACACTCTTTCCACTCACCTTACTTCTTCACTTCTCTCTCTCTTTCTCGTCTCTTTCTCTCTTTTTATTTCACCCCTTCCTCTTCTGCCCTCATAACCAGGCTCACTTCCCCCGCCTATCTTCACGTATATTCTCTCCTCTCTCTCTCTCTCTCTCTCTCTCTCTCTCTCTCTCTCTCTCTCTCTCTCTCTCTCACACACACACATCTTTTAATATTCTCACACCACTGTCCTCTCTCCCCACTCCGAGGCTTCCTCTTTACACTCTCTTACGTTTTTCTCCCGCCTCCTTCTGCCTCCTCTCTCCTCCCTCCATTCTGGCCCTCAGAAGCGGAAATGACGTCACGGGGCAAGGCAGCCGGGAGGGAGTGAGGGAGTGAGGGAGGGAGTGAGGGTGAGGGGCCCGTGGAACAGGTCTTGGCACCGGATGTCGCGATCTCTCTCTCTCTCTGTCTCTCATGAAGGAGGTACCCTATTTTGGCCGCGCTAACTAATAGTCCCTATCGCAGCAGGGGACGGATGGAGGGCTTGTCATGTGCCTGCTAATGCGGCGCATGAAGAGGGGCGCGTCGGGTTGCGTAGGGAGATCGAGTTGCGCATCCGGACGCACCCGCCAAGACCACACCATTGGGATGGTAGGGACAGAGGCACTAGGCAACAAATACTGAGGTAATGGTTATTACAGGCGGATTTGTCTCCCTATTCCTCTGTCGTGAGTCTCTGAAAAAACGTGATGAAAACCAGGGTTCGATCCTGAACGCATAAGGGTGGAATAGTCATTTGTTTTGCATGCGAGACACGTCAGAGACTTAGCGAATCCGCAACACCTGCAGATGTGTTTTTACTTGTGTTGCAGCGAAGTCGTAAGAGATGAAAAACAAATCGTTTACACAGGCTTAGATCCTCCATCCGCAACACGATATAGTTATGAACGAGCGTGGCAATGTAAAGCACTTTCCTGCAGTCCACAGAACTGGCGCGGCACCAGGCAGGAACCCAGCGGTACTCCGCCCAGACCAAGCCACCGACACCTGCAGCGTCGGTGGCCACAGGCGAGGCCGCGGCGCTTCTCATGTGGGGAACGTGAGGGAGGACGCCCCCTCCCCCCTTCCCCCTACGACGCTGTGACGAGAGAGGGAGGGAGGGAGAGAGAGAGAGAGAGAGAGAGAGAGAGAGAGAGAGAGAGAGAGAGAGAGAGAGAGAGAG
>JAYMFT010210276.1:0-11520 GCA_038088735.1 Panulirus argus
AAAAAAAAAAAAAATATATATATATATATATATATATATATATATATATATATATATATATATATATATATACACAAGAAGCCCAAACAGGTGGAACATTACTCGCCTCATTGACAGGAAAAGGAAGAAAACAAAAGTTTAAACAAGTGTTGCCGAAACAATCTGGAAACTTCCTGCCAATAGGGAACGTTCAACTGGAGAATTGTACAGAACAGAAAAATGAAAAACTTAAATGATCCTGGCAGCCCAACACTGGCCATAAATTGTCAGGATAAAGAATCACTAATAGAGAGGCGGTCATGTGTCAAACTAATGGAAAAACTTCTGAATCCTCTTGGAACTGGAGCACTAGCCATCAAAACCGTAACAAAACATCCCCCAACAAGAACCCGACATACTACTGGCAAGGCTGAACCACTGGTCAACGAAGCACATGGACACCAAACACTTGGTGTTACTGGCATGGAGAGCCTCAGGACCTGTGGAATTCCTTGTCACTTTACGAGAACTTCAAATTAGAGTTTTGGCTAAATTTGCTTTACTCCCTAAGCCTAAGGCTTAATGTCTTGAGGAAACAAGGATCTTGTCTACTCCAGTCAAAAGATTATGAAAAGAACTTCCCTGTATTACCTTCTAGGATGTCAGGGTCAGAGGCTTAGCAATGAGTCGGTTTAGTGCACACGAGACATTTGACTTGCTTGTGAGACTTAAAGATGGTAAGGTGACGGGGGTTGTGTTCGTTGGATCCACCTTCAGCGTGTTAATTTAGCGTTGTTCCTGGGATGTTATCATCGTGACAGATTACATCATCATGCCAGATGACGGTCAAGCGGCCAGCATCCTACACTTATGCTTCTCATCTGGCTGCCAGCACCTCTGACGATGAGCCTCCAGCGGATATACACTAAGGGTTGGAGTTTTAGTCAAATGTTTAGCAACAGGACAGAAAAAAGTCTGTTGAGTAAAGTGTATGGGAGAGTGATGATGGCTCGTAAAACATGCAGTAGGAGTGAATGGTATCAGTGTGGACTTCTTCAAGAATGTGGATGACAGTGTTGTTGATGACAATGTTGTTAACGAGAGTGTTGTTATTGACAGTGCTGTTGATGACAATGTTGTTAATGACAGTGTTGTGAATGACAGTGATGTTGAAGAGAGTTGTTGATGACAGTGTTGTGGATGACAGTGCTGTTGACAACAGCGTTCTTGATGACAGTGTTGCTGAAGACAGTGTTGTTGATGACAGTGCTGTACATGACAGTGTTTTTTATGACAGTGTTGTAGATGAAAGTATTCTTGAAGACAGCGTTGTTGATGACAGTGTTCTTGACGACAGTGCTCTTGACTACAGTGTTGCTAATGACAGTACTGTTGACGACAGTGTTGTAGATGACAGTGTTGTTTACGACAGTGCTGTTGATGAAGTGTTGTTGATGACAATGTTGTTGATGACAATGTTGTTGACGACAGTGTTGTTGAAAACAGTGTTGTTGACTACAGTGTTATGGATGACAGTGTTGGTGACGACAGTGTTGTTGATGACAGTGTTGTTAATGACAGTGTTGTTGATGAGTGTTGTTGATGACAGTGTTGTTGATGACAGTGTTGTAGATGAGTGTTGTTGACGACATTGTTGTTGATGACAATGTTGTTGACAAAGTTGTAGCTGACATTGTTGTTGATGACGGTGTTGTTGATGACAGTGTTGTTGGCGACAGTGTTGTTGATGACAGTGATGTTGATGACAGTGTTGTTGATGACAGTGTTGTTGGCGACAGTGTTGTTGATGACAGTGATGTTGATGACAGTGTTGTTTATGACAGTGTTGTTGACAATAATGTTGTTGATGACAGTATTGCTGAAGGCAGTGTTGTTGATGAGTGTTCTTGATGACATTGTTGTTGACGACAGTGTTTATAACAGTGTTTTTGATGACAGTGATGTCCATGACAGGGTTGTTGATGAAAGTGGTGTGGACGTCAATGTTGTTGACGACAGAGTTGTTGATGAGAGCGTTGCTGATGACAGTCTTGTGAATGACAGTGCTGCTGACGACAGTGTTGTTGATGACAGTGTTGTTGACGACAGATTTGTTGATGACAACATTGCTGATGGCAGTGTTGTTGATGAGAGTGTTTTTGATGACAGTGTTGTTCACGACATTGTTGCTGATGACAGTTTTGCTGACGACAGTGTTGTGGATGACAGTGTTGTTGACAACAGCGTTGTTGATGACAGTGTTGTTGACGACAGTGTTGTTGAAAACAGTGTTGTTGACGACAGTGTTATGGATGACAGAGTTGGTGACGACAATGTTGTTGATGACAGTATTGTTAATGACAGTGTTGTTGATGAGTGTTGTTGATGACAGTGTTGTTGATGACAGTGTTGTAGATGACAGTGTTGTTCACGACATTGTTGTTGATGACAATGTTGTTGACGACAAAGTTGTAGCTGACATTGTTGTTGATGACAGTGTTGTTGATGACAGTGTTGTTAGCGACAGTGTTGTTGATGACAGTGATGTTGACGATAGTGTTGTTTATGACAGTGTTGTTGACAATAGTGTTGTTGATGACAGCGTTGTTGACGACAATATTGCTGACGACAGTGTTGTTGATGACAGTGTTGTTGATGACGCTGTTGTTGACGACAGTGTTGTTAATGACAGTGTTGTTGGAAACAAATTTGTTGATAACAGTTTTGTTGATGACAGTGTTGTGGATGACAGTGCTGCTGACGATATTGATGTTGATGACAGTGTTGCTGATGACAGTGTTGTTGATGACAGTGTTGTTGGCGACAGTGTTGTTGATGACATTGATGTTGAAGACAGTGTTGTTCATGACAGTGTTGTTGACAATAGTGTTGCTGATGACAGTATTGCTGATGGCAGTGTTGTTGATGAGAATGTTCTTGATGTCATTGTTCTTGACGACAGTGTTCATAACAGTGTTTTTGATGACAGTGATGTTCATGACAGTGTTGTTGATGAAAGTGATGTGGACGTCAATGTTGCTGACGACAGTGTTGTTGATGACAGTGTTGTGGATGACAGTGTTGTTGATGAGAGCGTTGTTGATGCAGGTCTTGTGGATGACAGTGCTACTGACGACAGTGTTGTTGATGACAGTGTTGTTGACGACAGCTTTGTTGATGACAGCATTGCTGAGGGCAGTGTTGTTGATGAGAGTGTTCTTGATGACAGTGTTGTTGACGACATTGTTGATGATGACAGTGTTGCTGACGACAGTATTGTGGATGACAGTGTTGTTGACAACAGCGTTGTTGATGACAGTGTTGTTGACGACAGTGTTGTTGAAAGCAGTGTTGTTGACGACATTGTTATGGATGACAGTATTGGTGACGACAATGTTGTTGATGACAGTTTGTTAATGACAGTGTTGTTGATGAGTGTTGTTGATGAGTGTTGTTGATGACAGTATTGTAGATGACAGTGTTGTTGATGACATTGTTGTTAACGACAAAGTTGTAGCTGACATTGTTGTTGATGTCAGTGTTATTGATGACAGTGTTGTTGGCGACAGTGTTGTTGATGACAGTGATGTTGATGACAGTGTTGTTGATGACAGTGTTGTTGACGGCAATATTGTTGACGACAGTGTTGTTAATGACAGTGTTGTCGATGACACTGTTGTTGACGACAGTGTTGTTGATGACAGTGTTGTTGGAAATAAATTTGTTGATAACAGTGTTGTGGATGACAGTGCTCCTGACGAAATTGATGTTGATGACAGTGTTGCTGATGACAGTGTTGTTGATGACAGTGCTGTTAATGACAGTGTTGTTGACGACAGTGTTGTTGATGACTGTTGTAGATGACAGTGTTGTTTCCGACAGCGTTGTTGATGACAGTGTTGTTGATGACAGTGTTGTGGATGTCAGTGTTGCTGACGACAGTGCTCTCGGTGACAGTGTTGTTGAAGAAAATATTGTTGACGACAGTGTTGATGATGACAGTGTTTTTCATAACAATGTTCTTGATGACAGTGTTGTCCATGACAGTGTTCTTGATGAAAGTGGTGTGGACGTCAATGTTGTTGACGACAGTGCGTTGATGACAGTTTTGTTGATGACAGTGTTATGGATGTCAGTGTTGTTGATGAGAGTGTTGTTGATGACAGTCTTGTGGATGACAGCGCTGCTGACGACAGTGTTGTTGACGACAGCTTTGTTGATGACAGTATTACTGATGGCAGTGTCGTTGATGAGAGTGTTCTTAATGACAGTGTTGTTGACGACAGTGTTGTTGATGACAGTTTTGTTGACGACAGTGTTGTGGATGACAGTGTTGTTGACGACAGCGTTGCTGATGACAGTGTTGTTCATGACAGTGTTATTGACGACAGTGTTGTTGATGACAGTGTTGTTGACGACAGTGTTGTGGATGACAGTGTTGTTGATAACAGTGTTGTTGATAGCAGTGTTGTGGATGACAGTGTTGTTGAAGACAATATTGTTAACGACAGTGTTGTTGATGACAGTGTTCTTAATAACAGTGTTCTTGATGACAGTGTTGTTCATGACAGTGTTCTTGATGAAAGTGTTGTGGACGTCAATGTTGTTGGCGACAGTGTTGTTAATGACAGTGCTGTTGATTACAATGTTGTGGATGACAGTGTTGTTAACGATAGTGTTGGTGATGACAGTGTTGTTCAAGACAGTGTTGTTGACAACATTAATGTTGATGATGCTGTTGCTGATGACAGTGTTTTTGATGACATTTTCGTTAAAGACAGTTTTGTTGACGACAGTGTTGTTAATGACAGTGTTGCTGATGACAGTGTTGTTGATGACAGTGTTGTTGCTGACAGTGTTGTTGACGACAGTTTTGATGATGACAGTGTTACTGACGACAGCGTTGTTGATGACAGTTTTGTTGATGACTATGTTGTGGATAATAGCGTTGTTGACGACATTAATGTTGATGACAGTGTTGCTGATGACAGTGTTTTGATGACATTTTCGTTGAAGACAGTTTTGTTGACGACAGTGTTGTTGATGACAGTGTTGCTGATGACATTGTTGTGAATGACAGTGTTGTTGACGAAATGTTGTTGATGACACTGTTGTTGATGACAGTATTGCTAACGACAATACTGTTGACGATAGTGTTGTTGATGACAGTGTTGTTGACGACAGTGTTGTTGATGACATTGTTGTTGATGTCAGTGTTGTTGACGACAGTCTGATGACGACAGTGTTGTTCACGACAATGTTGTTCACGGCAGTGTTGTTGATGACAGTGCTGTTGATGACAGTCTTGTTAATGACAGTGTTTTTGATGACAGCGTTGTGGATGACAGTGCTGTTGACGACAGTGTTCTTGATGAGAGTGTAGTTGATGACAGTGTTGTTGACGACATTTTTGTTGACAGTATTGTTAAAGACAGTATTGTGGATGACAGTTTTGTTGATAACAGTGTTGTTGACGACAGTGTTGATGATGACAATGTTGTTCATGACAATGTTGTTCGTGACAGAGTTGTAGATGAAAGTGTTTTTGAAGACAATGTTGTTGATGACGGTGTTCTTGACGACAGTGTTATTAATGATAGTGTTGTTGATGACATTGTTGTAGATGAAAGTGTTGTTGACGACAGTGTTTTAGATGACAGCATTGTTTATGACAGTGTTGTTGATAATAGTGTTGTTAACGACAATGTTGTTGACGACAGTGTTGTTGATGACAGTGTTGTTGATGACAGTGTTGTTGACGAGTGTTGTTGATGGCAGTGTTGCTGATGACAGTGTTGTGGATGACAGTGTTCTTGACGACAATGTTGTTGACGACAGTGTTGCTGATGACAGTGTTGCTGATGACAGTGTTGTGGATGACAGTGTTGTTCACGACACGGTTGTTGATGACTTTGTTGTTGATGACAGTGTTGTTCACGACAGTGTTTTTGATGACAGTGTTGGTGATAACAGTGTTGCTAATGACAGTGTTGTTGATGAGAGCGTTCTTGAAGACAGTGTTTTTGATGGCAGTGTTCTTAACGACAGTTTTCTTGACGACAGTGTTGTTGATGACAGTGTTGTAGATGAAAATGTTATTTACTACAGTGTTGTTGATGACAGTGTTGTAGATGACAGCTTTGTTGATGACAGTGTTGTTGATAGCAGTATTGTTAACGACAATATTGTTAACGACAGTGTTGTTCAGAACAGTGTTGTTGATGACGGTGTTGTTGACGAGAGCGTTGTTGATGACAGCGCTTCTGATGACAGTGTTGTTGATGACAGTGTTGTTGATGACAGTGTTGTGGATAACAGTGTTGCTGACGACAGTGTTGTTGATGACAGTGTTGGTGAAAATATTGTTGACGACAGTGTTGTTCATGACAGTGTTGTTCATGACAGTTTTGTTCATGACAGTGTTCCGGATGACAGTGTTGTTGACGACAGTTGTTGATGAGATTGTTGCTGATGACAGTGTTGTGGATGAGTGTTGCTGACGACAATGTTGTTGACGACAGTGTTGTTGATGACAGTGTTGCTGATGACAGTTTTGTAGATGACAGTGTTGTTGACTAAATGTTGTTGACGACAGTGTTGTTGATGACAGTGTTGTTGACGACGATGTTTTTGACGAGGGTGTTGTTGATGACAGTGTTGTTGACGACAGTGTTGTTGATGACATTGTTGTTGATGACAGTGTTCTTGACGACAGCCTGTTGACGACAGTGTTGATGACAATGTTGTTGACGACAGTGTTCTTGATGCAGTGCTGATGATGACAGTGTTGTGGATGACAGTGTTGCTAACGACAGTGTTGTTGATGACAGTGTTGTTGACGACAATATCCGTAGTGTTCTTAGAAAATTAGACATAACTATAAACATTACTACAGAAGAATCATGTCCTGAAAAATAATGAAGATAGCTCTCAGAGTTG
Organism: Panulirus argus; assembly: GCA_038088735.1. Lineage (NCBI taxonomy): Eukaryota > Metazoa > Arthropoda > Malacostraca > Decapoda > Palinuridae > Panulirus > Panulirus argus. The sequence continues at coordinate 6,919 of JAYMFT010210276.1, forward strand.
GGAGGCTTCCTGTAAATCTTACAGAACAAATGATCAGATTTCCTAGTTATCAACACATCAAAAACGGCAATTTGCCTTCTCTTTTCAATTCACTCTTGATTTTGATGGTGGGGTGGATGTTATTTAAATCATTAAAAAAAAATCAAACAACATCAACATATCTAAACTAGACTTTTGGATGATTATTGATTGAGGTTAGAATATCAGTCTCAAAGTATTCCATGAATAAGTTACAGAGAATAGGACTTAGTGGATTTCCCAAAGCAAGACCAAATATCTGTCTATAAGAATTACCTTCATCATCTTGGAAAACATCATTGGAAACACAAAGCTCTGCTAAGTCAATGAAAGTTTTTATGAGCAGGGGCAGGGTAGAACTGAGATCGGGCAATATCCTCCTTAGGTACATGATGGTTTCATCAATGGGTACTTAAGCGAAAAGGGAATTCACGTCAAAACTAATGAGTCTATGATCAGGCAAATTAATGTTCCTAACTCTGTCTACAAAGTCTAAGCTATTAATAACATGCTATGAGGAGATTTTTTCTTGAACATTTCTAAGGTGTTTTGCTAACCATTTGGATAATTTATAACCAGAGGAATTAACAGAGGAGATAACTGGTCTGAGGGGACATCCATCTTTGTGAGTTTTTGGAAGACCATACATATTTAACAATTGATTGAGTTTAAATTTGAAGGTCTTTATCATATTTTCAAGGGGATTGGATGTTAATCTTTCATATGTTTCACTATCATTTAAAAGATCCTGAAGTTGACATCTATAGTCCACTGTATTCAAAATAACGAACTGACCAGTCTTATCTAATTTTGTGATGTGAATATCTTCATTTTTCTTGAGATTTGCAATGGCTCTCTGGTATCTATGTGGCAAATCACTACACTTAGAAATACTTTCACTGGCCAAGGCGCATAAAATTGAGCCAGATACGAAATCAAAATCTTGGTTGATGTTATTAGTGGGTTTCACGATAGACACAACGTTTCACATGAAAAGTATCAGTGGATTTGAAAGAAAAAGAGTCCAAATCCCAGAGCAAGTTTTTCATCCTGGGTTAAGGAATAGGAAGAAAGATTGATGATGTTCTTATCTGGGTTTGATGCTTTCGCCCCTAAACTGTTGCAAAAAATCTTGTTTATTTTCCATTCCAGATGGTTCTTCTTTCTGATGATCTGATTTTTTGCCCGCCTTCTTGCTTCGCTCATACGGTTGGCAGCAACGACTGGGTCAGCACAAATGGAGGAGAGTTCTCTTCTCGCGTTTCTGAGATTGTAGACAGCCTGTTCGGAGTCGTTTTCGCCCCTTAACGGTCACTGTCGGTCAGGCCAGTGTGTTGTATATAAGGTAAGACACCAGAAGGTACTCCTGTTGTGACGTTGGGATTTAGATAACTTTGTTGATTATTGGCACCTGATGAGGTCGATTGTCTCCATGAAACATGTTGTGCCACATGTATTGAAATAACTTATATGTGAAAAATAAAACTATATGAACTCTACTGAGTGGGATTTCCCACATGACAATGCCCAAGACTTCCTAACACCCGCCAGACTTCTGAGCAAGTATCGTCGTCCCTACCTTTCTGCCAAAACCAAGAAGTTACAACACAAATTCCTGCAAGAAAGCCTTCGGAACAAAATAATAACAAGCACCTTAATCCTAGGTGCCCTCCATAAGAAGAAACAAACTCCATTTGGTAGAACAGAGCATGAAATTCTTCTACAGCACATAGACAATGCGAAAGATGACTCCGACCAGGCTATCTACAACCTCAGAAACGCTAGAAGAAAACTCTCCTCCATTTATCCTGACCCTGTCGTTGCTGCCAACCGTATGAGTGAAGCACGAACCATTCTGAGAACTGTGCTGTGAACTATACTAACGATGCTGAAAATCATGTTGTGAACCATGCTTCGTACCCTGCTACGGACCATGCTTCAAACTATGCTGCGAGTCATGCTGAGAACTATGCTGAGAACCATTCTGTGAACCATGCTGAGAACCATGCTCCGAACCATATTGCAAGCTATGCTGTGAACCATGTTGAGAAACATGCAGCGAATATGCTGAAAATCATGCTGCGATCCACGCTGGTAACTATGCTGAGAACCAAGTTTTAAATATTCTTCGAACCGTGCTGAGAACCATATTTCGAATCATGCTGCTAATCATGCTGAGAACGATGCAGGGAACTATGTCGAGAATCGCTGATTAGTAATCATCTAAACAGTGTTTCCTAAACATTTTTGATCATGACCTTAAGTACAATTATTTCTCGGCCTAGTAATCCACAGGGCTAACGTCTATACTTTTAATTACTTATTCTTTTGATATATAATGTTCATTAGCTTCATTCACATTGAATTAATTTACATAATTGAAGAATGTAGCTTTGTAACTTTATAATGAGGCAAAATGAAAGGAACAACTTTTCATGAAAATTTTAATTTATAACACAATTTGTCACGTGATTGATTTTTTCAGTGGCAACCATGATGCTGCTTCATTCTTAGAGCGAGCTCCTCTGAGTTTTGGTTTTCGGTGATGAATTCTAAACAAGAAAGAATATATTCAGTAACTTTTATTATTATTTCCGTAATTCCTAATAACTCCGTTGTTTCATTATGCAATGATTATTGTAATATTTCATAATATTTGCCAAAAATAACTTTTTCCCCTCGAGACCTTCCCGCGACCCTCAGAAACATCCTTGCTAACCACAACTGGTTCGCGAACCCTGGGTTTGGGAACCATTGCTCTATATGTTTCACAATCTTGTCTTAAATAATGCATTACATAATTCTGTGAACTACGGACGTCAAGCTGATTGGGCGATAATTTCTGGGTGAAGGCTCGTTACAGTTTTTGAGTATCTGTTTTACAGTGGCAAATTTCCAACCCTCTTGAACTTTCCCTAAAGCAAGTGACTTCCTCAGAAGAACAGTGAAGGACTTAAGTATCATATTTCTTGCTTCTTTTATTGTTTCGGGGTAAAAGTTATCAGGAATAGCCATTTTTTTATTTATTTACGCTCATTGCTGACAGTATATCTAATAGTGTTTGTCATATGTTGCAAAATGTTCTCCACTAGCAACGGGACTGGATTTGGAAGATGAGTTGCGTCGTCAGAGGTAAATAGAGATGAAAAAGAAATATCCAAGATCTTTGCAATGGTTTCATTATGTTGAACTAAATCGGATTATGACTTGTTCTTTTAACATGATTATAAGATTTGGCTTCTGCTGCTATTTACAGCAGCATAAACTTCATACTGAAATTTACTTTGACAAATTAGCCTTTTTTCCATGTAAATTCACGTAACAAATTCTATCATGTTGATTATTACTCTCTTTGAATTTCTTGTGTGGTAATTTCTTGGACAACAGGCAGTTCTTCTTTTCACTCTTTAACCAACTTAGATTAATTCTGGAAAATGAGTATCTGCTGTGCACTGACATACATGTTTCCTCTGCTCCTATGAATGTCTTAATGAACTTTTTCCAAGCTAGGTCCATTTCGTTTTACAGACTACCATCCCAGATTATCCTGCCAAGAGCAGTGTGAAGATCACTGGAATCTGTGAGTCTAAAATCTGATGTTTATCATAATCATTGTGATTACCGATAATACAAACAGTACTGAAAGCGTACCTCAAAGTAAGTTGTCGGTGATCACTTGTACCAAAGTTGTTTGTCTTGACTTTGTAGTGAAGCCTTTGAGCACTGTTTCACAGTCCTATTCTTTTGTGTCTATAGCCCATGTGGGGCTGGTGCATTGTGCAACCTGAGGGTGCAGTCGCTCCCCGTGTTGCTATAGAGCCCATCGGGCCTGTAGTCATAATTCAAGCTGCAGATGGCGTGATGACCACAATGTCACGCGCAATATAAGGTTAACTACAACGCCCTTCTCGCCACAGTCATAATTCACACCTCAAATGGCGTGACTGACATGTTGCTTTAGACCTTTCTTGTCCGCCCTCGCAATCTACACCTCAGGATATTAGGTATAACGGGGCTTGAAAAGCCGTTCATCACCTCCCTAACAATCAGTCGTTTAGTTACCGTCCGCCTTTTGAACCTCGGCCATGGCTTGCCTCTTACTCAACAGCACCACAGGATCTCAGCAACATCCCCACCCCCTTGAAGCATAGCCAAGAAACCTTAGCCACTCCTCCTCCCTCTTGCATCACAATTATAGGATCTCACCAACGCCTCTACCCTTCTGTACCAGCACCATGAAACCAGGCAACGACAAACCTCTCCTGTAGTAGGAGTGCGGGGTTCCTGCTTCACCTACAAGCCGAACTTCCTTGTACATATTGATAAAGCAATGCTGAATTACCCATGTTTCTGAATTCCTCTATGGGCTCATATTCCAGTTGAGACTACATTAACTCTACCAAAAGTACAAAAATTCTTTAACACCTTTGACATTATATATATATATATATATATATATATATATATATATATATATATATATATATATATATATATGTAGTATAATCTACAGGAAAGTAAACGAAAACGAGCAGCTCCAAGCTTTCGACTATATTTCAAGTCATCTTCAGTTGCCCTGAAGAT